>JARHVA010003304.1:1570000-1647500 GCA_037957365.1 Torreya grandis
AAAGTTCTAAGGACCTATTTTTAGTAGTTGGAAAATTTTGATAGATTTTAAGAATCTTAAAATCTATTTGAAATTGAATATCAATTATCATCTTTGTGTTAGTGTTAATGTCAAGGAGATACCAATGCACACTTTTTATAGACGACCTAATTTTGTGGGATCTAAAACTAAATAACTACCTATAACATATATTCTATATGATAATTTTATATCTAAAACATGGATGAAATTGAGTATAATATCAAAAAAATTACCTTTTGAGATCAAATATTATTTTCAAAGAGATGATTTGTTGGAGGCCATGGCAATTGTGATTCCAATTTTTTGGAACAGTAATAATGGTCAAAAGCTTATTGGTAATTTATTTCACAAATACATGGTTTTTATTATTGAGAATTTTGGTTAATGTATAAAGTTCAATGGATTTGAAATATAAGGTATTTTTGGAAAGGATTTACTAACATCTTAGTTACCACATTTTGGAATTGAAATTTTTGAACAATATTGCCTTCTAAGCAAACCAAAAAAATATAGGGTAGTTGCACAGCTATGGAAAAAAATTATCCTAGTAGCATTATACACAAAATTATTAGTGAATATTTCTAACTCTATGAAATTTTTAAAACAATGATTCTAGGCTCAGTGGAATATGAAAGAGTATTCATTTCATTATCTTTCACTAAGTTAAAACTTTGATATAGATTGGATAAATTTTTTGAAAGTTGTTTGGGATTGTATTTTTCATGTTATGTTGTGGACATGTTCCCTTATCAAAGATATCTAGAAACATGGATTTATATAACTAAAATAAGAGGAATTAGTAATACAAAAACCAATAGAGAGGATTAGATATTGAAACTAAATATGCCATTGACATGACAAATGCAAATATCACTTGTGGTGAGCAAGTTTGTGTAGGATTATTTCAACTACTTGAGTTTTAGTTATAAATTTATTTAAGTTATCATATTATGAAATCTTATTTCATATAATTTTAGATATTGTAAGACATTTCAAATATTTATTAGATATTTTTTTGATAAAATGTCTCAATAAATCCTCTACCCTATATTAGTTCTATTACAAACCCTCTATAAGTCATGTAAAACTTATAAATACTTTTTTATAAGTTTAATTTTTTTAGTATTTATTATCAGTGTCTTTTATCAAGGAAAAAAACATAACCTAAAAGTTTGATATTTGGAAAATATGTATTTAGTTGATCATGTTCCCTATTGTTTTATGGAATAAAGGTTATTTCCAGAGCTTACCCCTATATTTAATGAATTTCAATGATATTTGTCATTATAAAGAGCATAAAACTTGTAGTGATCTGAACGCAGTTGGTTTTAATGGGTCTTAGGAATCTAAACTAATTTTTTTAAGAATTGATGTCCAACTTCCTAGTTTTGACTTGTGAATGTTGTGGTTTATTTTGAATTTTTTTTCATTTCAAAAATAGAGCTTTAGAATAAGGTAGGACAAGGTATTATTTTTCTTACAGAAAAATGTTTTATCATGTACATTTATGCTTATACACCTAATAGACTATGTTAAAAAAACCAAAATTTACAAATTCCAAAATTTGAAACCTACCTTGATAGTAAAATATAGTTTGAAACCTAGTCTACCAACATAGATGAATATCAATGGTGCTAAAAAAAATTTCATCTGGCCAACCCTCAGACATACCATATTTTATTTGATAATATCCATATTAATATCCTAATGTGTTTAACTATTACTTTTAATTTTTTCATAATAGATGAATGCCAATGGTGCTAAAAAACTTTCACCTAGCCAACCCTTAAACATAGCATATTGAGTTTGATAATATCTCTATTAATATCCTACTGTGTTTAAATATTACTTTCAATTTTTTAATACACCATGATTTTGAATTTATCAAAATTTCAATGAAAACACTTGGTTATTTTTGATCTATGATATCCAACCATGTTGTTTTATACCTATTTTTATATACACCATGTTTTTGTTACTTTTCTTAATTTCTCTTTGTTGCATCACACTAATTTGATTTTATAAATTAGTAATATATTAATAATAAATAAAACATTTGCATTATCTAAAATAATGATAATAATTTAGTAATATGAAATCACATAAAATTCAAATCCATTATCAGTCCAAATACATATAAAAAATATTTGCAGTCGACATCACCATGTTGTTCGAACTACATCAACTCAGAATATGCATGTAAGATGATAAATGAACCATAAATCAATAAAACAAGGGTAATTTATATTAATAAACTTATCTTTATAAATTCAAACATAACATTGTCATTTAATTTTTTTAATCATAACATTATATTTTCAAATATAATAATGAGTTTGTAGCATCTGATGCTTAAATTCATGCTCAGTTAAAATCCAAGGAAAAAAAATAAATGTAGTCTACATAACCATGATCATTGAACTATATCAACACAAAATATGCATGTAAGATGATAAATGAACCATAAATTAGTAAAAAAATATTAATTTAAACTTAATAAACAAAACTTTGAAAATTCAAAATTAAAATTGTCATTTCAAATTATTTTTTGAAAAACATAAGATTATTTTTTCAAATATAGTAATCAGTTTGTAACATCAAAAATATAAATTTTCTTGTAAAGTCACCTCACTATTTAACCACTTTATCCCTCCCCTCATCCACATTGTTATCACTATCCTTACAAATCCTTACCTCCACTTCTTATGTGTCATCCTTCAATATCCCTACCCTTCAAGATCATCTACATCAGAATTAATATGAGCAAGATTTTATTTTTTTCTTTTTCAGTATCTCCTACATAGAGTATACTTGGATCGACATCTATTTTCTACTTCAGTAAAGTTTTAGGGTCCCATCCATTCTCCTTAATTATTTTTTTGAGTGTGTTGTTTTATGTATTTAACATAACAAACTTTTCTTTAAATTGAATGGAAGAATATATTTTTTTCATGCATTTTTGAAATGCACATTAAGGACCTCAGGTTTTCTTTAGATTCTCATATTTTTCATAAAATTAAAAATGAAATATAATTAAATACAAACTAGTATAACTATGATATGATATTTGATAAAAATGATGATACATTACAAAATCTTTTTCCTTCATGGCATTTGCAATAATAACAAGGTTGGTGTCTTTTATCCATTTATTAAAATATAACTGGGATTTTTCATTCAAATTTTACAACCTATTTAGCATAATACTAAAAACATTATCATTTTAACTATAAGAAATAAAAACAAACCTAAATTTATCTTGACAAAACAAAGCATTAACATTTATGGGTTCATGTTGAACTAATGAAATCAAATTTTCTCTCTGGGAGTGGTTGTGATAACAAGTCTTTATTTATTTTATCAATTCTTTTTCCTAAAACTCCTAAACTAATACATTTTTCAACTCATCTATAAATACCTCATTAAGACTTGAAATAATACTTTTTGATAATAATTGCTTAATGGAAAAGTAGTCATACCATCATCAAACAAGTCAATATTAGCTGGTGGGGTGGGGTTGAAGAGGTACAAGGTTCCTCCTAAGAAGTTACATTTGGAACTTGAATAAAATCATGGGGATTAGAAGTAACACCACCAATTTCTCCACTTTCAATCCATAGATATTCATCATTAATATAAATTTACTACAAATAGGTTAATCCATGTGTATTAGATAAACATCCAATATTTATGGAAATAAACATAGATTTAGCTTGACCAAACAAAGCATTAATATTTATGGGTTCATGTTGAACTAATGAAAACAAATTTTCTCTCTGGGAGTGGTTGTGATAATAAGTATTTATTTATTTTATCAATGATTTTTCCTAAAACTCCTAAACTAATACATTTTTCAACTCATCTATAAATCCCTCATTAAGACTTGAAATAATACTTTTTGATAATAATTGCTTAATGGAAAAGTAGGCATACCATCATCAAACAAGTCAATATTAGCTGGTGGGGTGGGGGTGAAGAGGTACAAGGTTCCTCCTAAGAATTTACATTTGGAATTTGAATAAAATCATGGGGATTAAAAGTAGCTCCACAAAGTTCTCCACTTTCAATCCCCATATATTCGTCATTAATATCAATTTGCTACAAATAGGTTAATCCATGTGTACTAGAAATTAGGGAAGTCAAAATAAAAAATTTAGTGTTTCTTTTATAGGTCTTGGACCCAATGAGAATGAAATATTATTTCCCTTGTGCAAACTACATTTGGTGGTAGTGTCAATGGCATAATTTTCATTAGATATTGAGGGTGCCGTACAAAAATAAATTATATTATAAAAATGGTAATTTTAAAAAAAAAAAACTCAATGTAAATTTGAAATTAAATATTTAATACCTATAGTTGGATATAATATGTCCTCCAATATACATGTCATATTTTGAGTTTATAAGTGTAGTTTTAGTTGCAATAAGAAATATTCCAATAAAAAAAATGTATAATCTATTAAACATGAACTAAAAAAACCAAAATATGGAATGTAAAATACCTTAAACAGAGGGTTGACAGGACACTAACATATGAAATTTTGGGTTTATTGAGGTTATGGAAGGCCAACCATAGTTGATTTCAAGTCAACTAGAAAAAAAAAAGATAATGCAAACTTGAAAGTTAAAATTTCATTATGCATTTATTATTAAAAGTTTTAAATATAAAACCTACATGCAAAAATGATCTAGAAGAAATTATTGGATGTTTTAAAATATGAAATCAATGTAAATATGATTCTATACACTTAGAATATCTAGATCCTTTAGCTACATGATGCACTTTTTAACCAACTTGTTTTTGTGTCATAAAGGCACAAAATCTTACCTATAACAAACAAAGAAATATTAAGCTTTAAATTTGTAATAGTTTATAGACTAAACCATTTAGGTGATTCATTTAAATGGTAAACTAACCTATTGATCATTAGTAAACAAAGAATTTGTGTTTATTTTTGGATGCAACACTATTGGAATCATTATTTTTTGAAGGTCATATAAGGCCTCATAGTACAAGGCTAGAATAAAATTAGAACAAGAAATTATGGAGCTAGGATTGGTATAAGCATAATTCAACTCTAACAAAATCCTAGAAGAAATGAAAGTGCACCAATCATATCTAAAACCTAAAAGAGTATGAATAATGTAAAAAACAACCCAAAAGGGAATGTCTACTAGTCTTTCCTATAATACTATTCTTGTAAGGAAAAATTGAATCATTATTTTGAGAAATGGGTCATAAATGTCATCAAAATTGAAGCCCCTCTTCCAACTATCTAAAATTAAATTGAAAAAAATTGAATGAGTAAAAAGGATGAAAAATTACAAAATTTGAATTTTAAATATGAAAAACAAATTTACATATTAATTCGACCAATTTGAAAGTTGAAAATTGACTCCAAATATTTCTTGTCATCATCTGTCTAAATTTATTTTAAAGTTATAAGGGTAGCATTGTGGAATGGAAGCCCTATCAAATTATGAATGTTTTTAGTTGAAGTACCAAATGATATTAGGAAGCCCTATCACTTTGAACCTCATCTCATTGGTGTCATAGTAAGACATTAGTAATGTTTTCATGCCATTATCTATTTTATATTGGGATATGTATAATATTATACCAAAGCTACATTTGAAAATATAATCATTTAATGCATCTAGCTATTGTACCATCTTGAAAATATTTAGACATCAAAAATTATTGAAAGTGTATTTTCTTATTGATTCCATGGCATTAAACTCTAGAGTAGATGGATCATGTATTTGGTTGGCTATAAGAGATGGTGAATTATTATGGATAGTGTGCCTATGGTAGGTTAATTATTGTATAAAATTAGGGGGAATGAGAAAAATATTATACATTATGGTTAACATGAGGGTAAAAGGGGGGTATTTATAAGTTTATTATGGAAATTAGGCCATTACCTAGCATATCAGCTACATGGATTACCTGTTTACATCAAACAAACAACATGCATCTAAATAGACACCATGCCAGCTAGCCACACTAGATGGCATCTCTAAGATAACATCATCATACAAAAAAACCATCTTAGTGTGTTGGTCAGAAACATTATCTATCTTAAAGGTTTGACATTATTATATGGTAATGTTTTTCTTCAGCACCATTTGGCAAAATTATTTGATAATGTCATTTGGTAGTACCATTCAACGTCACTACTTGACAGTACCATTTAGCCTAACCATTCAGCCTAGCCATTCAAAAACATTATCTAATAGCTCTATTTTGTGTTCATTTTTTGGTGAAACTAAATGGTATTATGAAAAAATTAAAAAATTAAATCTTTTGTGTCCTTATACTCCTCCTAAATCTCAATGGATTTACCAATATGCACATAATATTCACCATGCTTGTAAACTAATTTTCCATATATTCTATAAATAATTCCATGAGGTCTTACATTAGGTGATCCTAAAATTTATCCTCTTGGGGTGGTTCATGTAAGCCTCATAAATCGTTAGAGCTTGAGCAAGTGAGATTATGACACATGGTGAAATCTCAATTCATAACAAAAATAATAGTCAACATATGCATGAATCCCCAATACAACAAAAAAGAAATTTATGAGAAGCCACATGACCATGGAATATTAAAAATGAGAAATAAAGATAAAGTTTGTGGGTGTCAACAAGTTGTCATGTGGAAAAATGGGACCCATAAAAGCAAAACTAGTCACACAATAGAGCCAAGTAGAGGGGAAGACAAGAAAAATCCATGTGTAAATATCTCATTATATCTAAGCACATTCTAGTTACACAACTAAAAAGTCATAAGTTTAAATTAGATAACCCATCTAGCCATAAAAATTATTGAAAGCCAAGATTTGACTACATAATTGATATAACTTATAGAAATAATTATTGAGTGGCCTAAATTGGAAAAGTGGTTAGGGAAAATAGTGGAATTAATTAGGGAAATGAATAACATCATTAACCAAATCAAGGCCTATGCATAAATATTAATCATGAAGCATAAATGACAAAATATATTCCTTAAAGAGGCATGGCTCTAAACATGAAAGATGTGGGTAGCTAGCTATCCCAATGCAATATCAACTAAATTCAACTTTGGAATTCATTATTGATTTGGTCTAACATGGTCCTCAATATTTTCAAGATGCAATTGAGTGGGATTCATTCCCAAAAAACCTCAAGTGGACTAGGCATTCCATGACTCCTACAATGGTCCCATTATTAGGTGAATTTGAATTCAAATTTACATTATAACTCAGAAAGCCTATGTACTTATTTAAGATAAGCTCTTATGGCATAATAAATGTTGGATCTTTATGTATTATGAAAGAAGACATATAGAACCAAACATTTTTTGATTTTTATGATAATCTCTTCCCTTTTCCTCTTTTAGGCCTTATTGTTACATAATTATTTTTTGAGTATTTGATGATTTTGTGAATTCCAATATATTGTTAATCAAAACAAAAATCTTGATAATTAGAATATTGTTGAGATTGTGTGGTCATTTCTTGATCATTTTTATGGTATTTATGTCCTTTCTTATTATAGTCACTTTCCCTCCTAGATTATTACACCATCTTTAGTTAGATTTGTGTTAAGTCGTGCTCAGCTAAAGATTAGTTTAAATGGGAATTAAGTTAATCAGATAACTCTAGGTTCATTTATGTTTACAATAATAATTTTATCTCTTTATCCCTAATATGTTTCTCTTTATTTATGATCAAGTTAATCTAGGACATAGAAATATAAATTTAACTATCTATCTTAATTATTTTTCTTTTTTTATTTCAAGGTTTGACATCATTATTGCATTATTGTCTTAAGTGGAATGATAAACTAATGAATCAAGTCATCTTGTTTTAGATGATAAGTATTAGAATCATAATTTTTATTGGAGGATATACTGTAAAAAAATATCTCAAATGAACTATGTAACCTCTTTTGAATCCCTTAGTCATAGTTATTAGTGTCTCAAATCATTAATTGAGACCCATTACATGGGATAGTTCACATCATCCAATTAAGTGAAGACCAAAACACCAAGCCTAGGTTTATTTAGACCTTGGGGAGCTATTTTATTCATAATATCTCCCTATTTTAATATGGGGTTATGGATTCGTACCCCATTTGACTAATTTTTTGATGTGTTTCAAAAAACACATTAATAGGTTTAGATTATTCTTATTGCTTGTTAGGTGGAATATGTGCCATATAGTTATTTGGATGATAAAAGATGGGAGGTCATTTAAGTGGGGGAGGGTTATTGTTTGAGTTAACATTAAGTAGGAAATAAGTGTTACTTAGAGGAGTATAGGTGGTCAATAAATTAGTTTATTTACTCCTAAGCTAATAATTTCCCCCCTTTTGGAAATATCTAAAGGTGTGGACGTCATCAAAATTATCTTCAAGTTCATTTTCATCCTCAAATGGAAATTCATAGGTGTCCAATATTAGGTTTATTCTTGGGTTTCCTTCATATTGGTTTTTATTATCACTTAGAATAGGCATTATTTCAATGTTATCTATCTCCTTTTGGAATATTTTAGAGGTAGATATAATCTCAACACAATTGGTCTATGCATAGTTAGTTATGTTATGCACTCTACACCAAGTGTTTAAATCCAAATATATAAAATTCATCAAATGGGATGCATTTTTATTTTTCTAATTATTGATGTCAATAGGACTAGGCATATTCCCATTATTAGGTCAAGTTATCCATTGTCTATTAAGCCTAAAAAATTTAAATTCCTATCTAGGGGCATATTATTTGTGTTGTAGTTTGAATTATGAGGTCCCTGTCTATACATATTAAGTGCATCATTGGACCTTTACCTTAGATTTGCTATCTTGATATCTATGCCACCATTTGGTTGGTTTATAGTTTAATATTATGAGTTCACCACATGTGAATTAAAAAAATTAACTGCTAGGGTAGTAGGTTGTGCTTGAATAAGAGTGATAATGGTTTGATACTAAATGCAACATAACCATTGATACTTGACATGGAAATTATGCTATTATAAGCAACTATGACAATGATTGGTAGTTTTCTATGTGAAAACATGGTTTTGAGGAACCTTTGGTTGACCATGGGCATGTGCTTAAATTGTGTTATATTATACACTAGATTCACACTTTTGTATAAGGCTCCTATAGTGGGGTTCGTTACCGGGTTACCTTAATTGAGAGCTTGATTAGTCATGGGGACCTAGTTATAAGGTCTTAGTTATCCTAAATATGTTAAATCACATGTGTTATATCCTTGAATTACCATATAGTTTTATATGTTTATAGATTTATTTTAGGCCAATGATATGGAGGTAAGTGCAACTTAGCTTCTTTTAAGGAACATTAACATCAAAGGATCTAGATCCCTCAAGTAGGTCTGGATGGTAGGGATCTTTCCTAATGTGTAAGGGTATTTTAACCTCTAGTATAGTTTATGAAACTGAGCACTTAACATGTTCATGGGTTTATTTGGTTCTCTTTTAAAATATATGAAATTATGGTATAAAATAATATAGTCTTAGGGGAACCTAAAATGGTTTATTGAGATAGCTTCTAGACCATCCCAAGTGTTTATAAACATGTTTGGTAATTCCATGTATGAGACATAGGTAGCTTCCCATAATGAATAAGGAAATAAACTATAGGCAATGTCTTCATGTTGCACCTACATTTTTATAATGGCAACTTTAAATTCTTGTATATGCTCTTCATTTGTGTGAGGTCCTCCAACTAGGAATTTATGACAAATTTTTTTTGGGTTCTTTAGTAGGTCATACATAATCCCTATAAAATTCATAGGGAACCCACCTTGACCAATTAATGCCATGCTATTATCCATTAGTATATTTTATGGAAGAATGAATGAGATAAGCAAATGAGTGCTTGATTTTATAGGTGAATTGCCTACTAAGTGGATTGGTTGAACTCTCCTTTTATCTTTATTAGCTCTCAACTTTCTATGATTTTTGAGCTTTAAAATACCTAAATCGGTCCCAAGAGACTTGGATCTTGTATTTATACTTATTATTTACATATTAAACTATGGTATATTTCAATTCAAAATAAAAACTACGTAGAATTTATTAATTTAGGCTTTTGGTTGTGATTCAATTTATATTCATGAGGGACATCCTTCTTGTGTTAGAACATGTTGGTGTTTTTTTTTAAACAAAAAAAATTAGGAAGAATCTTTTTATGACTCTACCTCCCCTAAAAGGAAGAATATATTGTGAATAAAACTATTCCCTAAGTTCTAAATGTACCAGTTCTTGGTATGTTAACATTCACTCAACAAATTGATGTGTAACCATTCCATGCACAAGGCATTTTTACAAAATGAGTCTATTCTAATAGCTCTATCTAAGATATTTAAGAAGAGGTTGTAATTTCCTTGGAAAATACTCATTAGGCACATCCATTAATATAAATCATAGTTTATTGGATAAACATGACAAGTAAAAAACTATTTTTGAAGTTGATTTATCACTTGTATATATATTCAAAAATGCTTAAATAGTGACAAATAGAATGGAAAAAACCAAAAATAGCACAAATATTTATATTTATTTCAACTTAAATTAATTCATCATCATAAATAAAATATAAAATAGGAGGAATAAAGAGATAAAAACCATGTTGATACTAAATATGTCTTTGTAATGTTTGATTGAGTATCCCCACTAAAACCAATCGTTGGTTAAGCTAGACTTAACACAAACTCAAACCAAGGAAGGGGTGAGATTCTAGGAAGTTTATTGGATAATAATATGACTAAGACCACCATATACATGTGAAATAGATGGATGTAAACCCTTAATATCCTTATAAACATCAAGGTATTCATTTGTATTAATAGTATTGGGTGATTATAGTCATTCAAGTGTAAGAAAACAATTATCTAATAGTCATACTGAAATAAAAATGGAGAGATTATCTTAGAAAGTAGTAAAAATATAAGGAATAAAATGTTTATGGTCACAATGTAATTATCATTCCATAATGAGCCAAACTTTAGATATGCCTATAAGAATAATATATACATTAGGGTCCTAGCCCCATCATTTATAATTCCCCAAATTTATAAAATAAGAGACGATTCCTTGACTATCAACACAACAAAGAATACACATGCTAAGGTAATGCCTTGATTGTGTGAGCCAATAACTACTCAGAATCATCAAGTGATTATTTCCACTCACTTTGTTGATCTTGGTTAGGCCATAAATAAGCATCGACATGTGAGATATTATTTGAATATTACAACCACTTATTGGTCTTAGACATAATATAATCATTACTATTTCCATGACATCATTCCTTGATCACCAATTGATTGCTTTGGGATCCTTCATTCTACCCAACATTTTTTATTTGTCACTTTCACCTTGGTTTGGAGCTATTTTATATATTTCCTTTGTTATTAAATATAGACCATGACTTACCCCCTTTACCTCATGTTTCATGATTTATAAATGATATTTCATGTTGCACTCATCTAGGATTATCTTTTCTATGTTATGATTTGGCTGAGGGTTTAAACTCTTTGATGAGAACACAAATCTAAATCAATGACTAAGATTTAAATAGATCCCTACAAGATAAAATTAAATGGTCAAGAATAAATCCTTTTAATAAATGACAAGGAAAAAGAGTTAAAACAATTCAATCATGAATAGACAATCCATAACTAATGTATATCAAATATGAGAAATAAATGAAAATTTTACTATTTGGACACAGAAATTCACATTAATCAACTTTCAATTTAAACATAGGCCTTTCCATACATATAAATAATACATATATCTACCATTAAATTAGATTGAGAATTATAGAATGAAATATTTCCATTATGAATACCACCTAACACTTGTAAATTATCTATTTAATCGATCAACATCCTTATCATTTCCTTAATAGTTTTGACATTTGGGATGACTATCAAATTTGAGCCTATCACATGCCATATAAAACATCCTTATTGGCTCAAAGGTTTAGGTTTTATGCTTTGTTGAACAAGTAGACACTCATAAAATTAAAACTTAAGGGAATGATGACATCATCAAGGTGCCATGTAGTAAACCCTTGTTAGGTTGGGATTATGTTCTAGGTACATGGGATGATGACATATGGCATCATCCTATCAAGTTAGGCCTTCAACTAGCTACTATTTCAATTTCATTTTCAAGGTCTCAAGCTCTTGGTATGTCTCCATGTGGTAGTTTATCATGGCTTTAGGGCTATAGGATTATTATAATTTTATCATAGTTTCTATGGTCTTGAGATTTTGTGACATCACCACATGGTAACCTCTTATTCCCTTAGACCCTTAGGACTATTGAATGTCAATAAATACCCAACTAAGATAGGTAACTATGATTGTGCCACATGGCTTAATCTTAGGACCAAAGGGAAATTTTACTTAGAAACTTTTTGGACTAGCCTAAAACTTCAAAATGATCTAATAGTGACATGTGGAAAGGTCTAGCGGAAATCAAAAGATTTGTGTAAAGATAAAGGAAATGACTAAGGTGATGACTTGAAAAAATAAAATAGGCCAAGGAAAATTAATGGGGAAACTAAACCTTGATGTTAAGTTTAAAAAAGGTCTGACATGGCATTAGAAGTCTGGTTAATGTGAAGGAGCACACTTTAACAGGTTCGGGTCTACATAGTCACCAGCGTCGGTCATGAGCGACCGACGTTGATTAGGTATAGTTGCAGAGGCGTCAGCATCGGTAGTGGGTCGGTCGATGGCAGTCACAGGCAAGCAATAGGAACCGGCATCAGTTACCTGTGCGTCTAGAATGCTATTTCCGAGGATAGAAGCGAGTGTTTGCATGATGAGTTTAAGTTGTAGTCTTAAGCTTGCGTCTCTATTATTAGTAATATTATTTTTAGAGCCCTTGTTCAAGTGGCTTAACTATTGGTTGTAAGTGCATGCTCAAGTCTCCTAATTCTATATGTAGAATTAGATCTTCTTAGCTTATTAAATTGGTATGTTGAAGAACAGTACATAATTGAATCAATCCAGGTTTGTTGGAGTTGATTGTTCTTGAGAGAGAGAGCTCTTGAGGAATAGAGATCTAGTGAGAGATCTATACATCTAGGAGAGGTGTGGAAGAAAGAAGTTTCTTCAATCGCATTCCTTTTGTAAAGAGTTTAATACAAGTTTTCAGGGTGGTTTCTTGTATCTCTTGTTCTTGCTATTTATCATTCTAGTTACTTGTCTATCTAATTTAATTCCACGTTTATTACTTTCATAAGTGTAATCTATTGTTGGTTGATCCCCAATAAGTGGTATCAGAGCCAGGTTGAAGGTTTAGAGTTTGATATCCAATAATTGGTATCAAAGCTTAGGTTCACTAACAGGTGGTTTAGATCTGTGTAGTGTGTATTGATTACAGGTTCTCATAGGGGTTTCTATAGGGATTTTTGTTTGAGTGGGAGAAGCAATGGCAGATGAAAGTAAACTGAGAATGGAAAAGTTCAATGGCAAAAATTACGAACATTGGAGAATGTAGATAGAGGATTATTTGTATCAGAAAGATCTCTACTTACCATTAGGTGGGGTTACAAAGAAGCCCAAAGACATGGAGGATGAAGAATGGGAAGTTCTTGATAGAAAGACTCTGGGGTCTATAAGACTAAGTCTAGCATCCACTGTGATATCCAATTTATCACAGGCAAAGTCTACGGTAGAGTTGATGACTATATTAGCAAATTTGTATGAAAAACCCTCAACTTCTAATAAGGTATATCTTATGAAGCAGTTATTTAATTTGCATATGAATGAAGGTGGATCTGTTTCTACTCATCTGAATGATTTCAATGGAATTGTGAATCAATTAAGTTCAGTCAATATAGTGTTTGATGATGAAATAAAAGCTCTTTTAATATTATGTTCTTTGCCTGAAAGCTGGCATGGCTTAGTAATGGCAGTAAGTAATACTGCATCTGCATTAAATATTTTGAAAGTAGAGGATGTTGTTAGTGTTATCTTGAATGAGGAAATATGCAAGAAAAGCACAAAAGAGACATCTAGGAATGCTTTAAGTTTTGAGAGCAGGGGGAGGCAGAAAGATAAGAGCAAGAGGAGATCAAGATCTAAGTCTAAGGTGAGAGGAAGATCCAAATCCAGGAATGGCAAGAAGCCACAATGCTAGAATTGTGGAAAGATTGGGCACATAAGCAGAGATTGTTGGTCAAAGCCTAAGGAGGATAATCAGCATGAAGGAAAGGAAGAAGCCAAGGTTGTAGGTATTGCACACGATGCTTTAATTTTCTCTCCGCATAATAATATAGAATCTTGGGTGTTAGATTTTGGTACATCTTTTCATGCTACCCCTAACAGGGAATATTTTAGTGACTATATCCATGGAGATTTTGGAATAGTGTATCTAGGGGATGATGAGCCCTGTAAAATAATTGGCAAAGGTAAAGTGCAATTGAAGATGCAGAATAACAACACATGGGTGCTGAGAGATGTGATGCATGTTCTTAGCTTGAAGAGAAATTTGATTTCTGTAGGAAAGTTAGGGGATGAGGGTTGTACAGTAACTCTCACAGCAGAATCTTGGAAGGTGACCAAGGGTGCACTTGTTATGGCCAGAGGTAAGAGAGAAGGTACTCTCTATTTGTGTAATTGTGTTACTAACAAATCTCCTTCTGTATTATCTACTTCAGATGTGGATGCTAAATTGTGGCACTCAAGGCTTGGCCACATGAGTGAGAAGGGGATGTCAATTCTTAAGTCCAAAGGTACGCTTTCAAATTTAAAAGGCATAGATCTAGAGTTTTGTGAGCACTATGTATTTGGAAAATAGAAAAGGGTTAGTTTTCTCAAGACTGGGTCTACCAAGAAGAGGCATAAGTTGCAGCTTGTTCACACAGACGTGTGGGGACCGGCTCAGGTTGCTTTCATTAGAGGATCACAGTACTATGTATCTTTCATAGATGATGCTACAAGGAAGGCATGGATCTATTGTATTAGAAGAAAATCTGATGTATTTGAGACTTTTAAGATTTGGAAAGCTATGGTTGAGAATGAAACAAGTAAAAGATTGAAGTGCCTGAGATCTGACAATGGCGATGAGTTCTGTAGTTATAAGTTTAGAGATTATTGTTATATGCATGGAATTCATAGGCAAAGGATGGTTCCAAGGACACCTCAGCAAAATGGAATTGCTGAAAGGATGAATAGGACAATAATGGAGCGTGCAAGATGTATGAGATTGCATGCCAGTTTGCCTTTACAGTTTTGGGCACAAGCTGTTGACACTGCAGTATACCTGATTAACAGAGGACCCTCTACAACTCTGGATGGTGGTATTCTAGAAGAGGCATGGACAGGTAAAAAGGTAGATCTCTCATATCTCAAACTTTTTGGTTGTGAAGCCTTTGTGCACATAGATAAAGAAAATAGAAAGAAGCTTGATGCTAAGTCCATGAGGTGCATGTTTATTGGCTATGGCTCAAATGATTTTGGTTACAGATTGTGGAATCTAGAAACTAACAAGGTAATTAGGAGCCGTGATGTTGTTTTCAATGAAAGAGTGGTGTATTGTGATCAGCTAAGGAAGCTGAATCAATCTGAGCAGAGAAATGGTGAATTAGATGAGGTGAAGGTCCAATATGAGCTCGTGGGAAAAAGAAATAATCACTTACAGAAAAACACAGAGACCGACATCGGCAAGGTAGGAATCGACGTCAGCAGAACAGAGACCAGCATTGGCCATACAGAGACCGACGTTGGCAGGACAGGCACCGACGTCAGTCAGGTAAAACCGACGTCAGCCAGTAACAGGTCTGGAGGTGACCAAGGTCGGTCACTGTCAGAGAATTTGGGTGGATAGCGTGTTGTGAATGAGTCTCAGACACCCATCAGGAGGTCAGAAAGGGTGAGTAAGCCTCTAATTAGATATTCTCCTTCATTATTTTATTTATTGCTAACTAATGGTGGAGAACTAGAGAGTTTTGAAGAAGCAATATAGGTGGAGTCCAAGAGTCAGTGGGAGCGTGGCATGGTTGAGGAGTTGGAGTCCTTAAGAGAGAACCAAACATGGGATTTGGTTGAATTGCCAGCTGGTAAGAGAACACTCAAGAACAGATGGACCTATAGGTTGAAAGAAGGTGAGAATGGATAGATGAGATATAAGGCCAGATTGGTGGTAAAAGGATTTGCACAAAATCCAGGTATTGACTTTGGTGAGATTTTTTCTCCTGTTGTTAAAATGACTTCTATAAGGGTTGTATTGTCTTTGGTTGCTTTTGAGGATTTGCATCTTGAGCAGCTAGATGTTAAGACAACATTTCTTCATGGAGATTTGGATGAGGAAATTTATATGGAACAACTGGAAGGATTTGAGGTCAAGGGTAAGGAGAAGTTAGTGTGCAGATTGAAGAAAAGCTTGTATGGCCTCAAGCTAGCTCCTAGGCAATGGTACTTAAAATTTGACAGGTTTATGACTGAGCATGGCTACAGTAGGTGTTAATCTGACCATTGCATGTATTTCAAGATATTTGATAATGGTAGATATATATTATTCTATTGTTGTATGTAGATGATATGCTAGTTAAAGGATCACACATGCAGGATATCTCTGAGCTTAAAGTGAAATTAGCTCAAACGTTTGCTATGAAGGATTTGGGAGCAATAAAGAAAATCCTTGGCATGAGCATTAAGAGAGACAGGAAAAATCACAGGTTGATATTGTCTCAAGAAGATTATGTGGACAAGGTGTTGAAACAGTTCAATATGCAGGATGCTAAACTGGTAAGCACACCTTTGGCTGGACATTTTAAGTTGAGTAAAGAACAATGTCCTAATTCACATGATGAGGTAGAGTACATGAGTAAGGTTCCATATTCTTCCACAGTAGGGAGTTTGATGTATGCAATGGTGTGTACTAGACCGGATATTGCCCAAGTAGTGGGAGTTGTAAGTATATGGCCAATCCAAGTAAGGAACATTGGAAAGCAGTTCAGTGGATCCTTAGATGTCTGAGAGGAACCAGTAGTAGGCACTTGTGATATGGAGGTTTAGATACTTCTCTACATGGTTATGTAGATTCAGATATGGTAGGTGATTTGGATGGCAAGAGGAGCACTACAGGTTATGTTTTCACTGTAGGTGGAATAGTGGTTAGCTGGATATCTAAGTTGCAGAAGGTTGTTGCCTTGTCAACTATAGAAGCAGAGTATATTGTAGCCATAGAGGCTAGCAAAGAGATGATATGGATGACACGGTTCATGGATGAGCTTGGTAGGGAGCATGAGAGTTGCAGATTGTATAGTGATAGTCAGAGTGTAATCCATTTGGCTAAGAACTCAGCCTTTCATTCAAGAACAAAGCACATACAGCTAAGGTACCACTTCATATGGTAGGTATTGGAAGATGGTGATTTGAAGCTGGAGAAGATCCATACAGATAGGAATCTGACTGATATGTTAACCAAGCCAGTTACAAAGGAGAAGTTAAATCTTCATTCAACTTCTGTTGGTCTTCATGATTGAGTTGAAGATGGAGGAGCTAGAAGATATTGCTATACAGGTACTGGTGCAGCTGTTTATCTCCAAGTGGGAGATTGTTAGGGTGTGGAGCTAAAAGCTTCACCAAGGAGCACACTTTCACAGGTTCAAGTCTACATAGTCACTGGCATCGGTCATGAGTGACTGAAGTTGGTTAGGTGCAGTTGCAAAGGCATCGGTGTCACCAGTGGGTCGGCTGATGGTGGTCACAGGCAAGTAGCAGGAACTGGCGTCGGTTACCTGTGCGTCCAGAATGTTATTTCTGAGGACAGAAGCGAGTGTTTGAATGATGAGTTTAAGTTGTAGTCTTAAGCTCATGTCTCTATTATTAGTAATATTATTTTTAGAGCCCTTGTTCAAGTGGCTTAACTATTGGTTGTAAGTGCATGCTCAAGTCTCTTAATTCTATATGTAGAATTAGATCTTCTTAGCTTATTGAATTGGTATGTTGAAGAACAATACAGAATTGAATCAATCTAGGTTTGTTGGAGTTGATTGTTCTTGAGAGAGAGAGCTCTTGAGGAATAGAGATCTAGTGAGAGATATATATATCTAGGAGAGGTGTGGAAGAAAGAAGTTTCTTCAATTGTATTCCTTTTGTAAAGAGTTTAATACAAGTTTTCAGGGTGGTTTCTTGTATCTCTTGTTCTTGCTATTTATCATTCTAGTTACTTGTCTATCTAATTTAATTTCACGCTTATTGCTTTCATAAGTGTAATCTATTGTTGGTTGATCCCCAACATGAAGGGCTTAGCTTGAATAATATGAAAGAACATAAGAGAACTAATAAATCAAACCATTTGAATAAAATAGGTTTAAAAGCTCAAATACATGGAAAATTAACAAATCATTTTTAAAAAAAATAGATAGTCTTCAAACTAGTGGTCAAAATAGAACCAACCTAGGTTATCTTCTTGGGGTAAATATGATTCAAATGATAAAATACATCAAGACCTAACACATAGAAATTAATTCAATAGCTTAAGTTTGCAATTGAAAATCTCTTAACTCAGGATTTAGCCATGAAGCGTATAGTAAGCACAAACATTTACCTAATTTAACCACTCAAAAATCTATCAAAGACCACTCATAAGCATACCCTCAAATATGAAAAGTCCCTTAGACCAGATGTAGAAACACTCAAATCAACCAAGAAAAAGAGGGGCCCCATTTTTAGCTTGAAAATGGGGCATGTTTTAAAATCAATAACACCTTTGTTGGAGTGTTTTTTTCTCAAGTTGACTAAAATTTATCTCCTATTAATTCATATTAAAGTCATACTTTAGTATAAACTATAAATAATTCTCCTATTGCTACCATAATTAGTGCATCTATAGCAATGTCTAGTTCATTATTAGTTACATCATCATCCCCTATTCTTGGATTGACTAATGAAGAAGTTCTAACTAGAGATTATCCTAGTTCAAAACCTTTTATCACTAACAACACCACACATGCATTGTAAAGTGATTCATGGTCTAATATTAGCAAGGTTACTCATATTTTTTATTGTTTTATCAATAAATCCTTTAGACATATGAATATTAGAGCTAAATTAAAACTTTTATTATTATATATTTTATATGTGTAATGAGGTGTTGAATATGAGTTTGTGCCCATACAAATATATATACATGTCCCTTATTTATTATAAAGAGAGGAGAAATTTAGAAAATTAATACAAGCTAGAAACTTTTGTGACTATTTTATGAGTTTGTATGCATTTTTTTCATTTCCATAATTATGTGATTTAAATGGAAGCATACTCCTCCTATGGACATATGTGTATCTCCTTTTATTTCAAAGTTCATAGTTGTTATAGGTTAATAGGGGCCTTCTAAGTAATAAATCAGTTTGACGTAACACAATTGATGAATCAACCACCTTCTTCTCCTCTTATGCATACAACAACACAGCATACAATGGTTCCTTAGGTTAATATCGCTTTGAACATCACCCTAAAAAATTATACAGTTACATTGGAATAAATTCACATGACCATTATATTGTTTAGAATTGGCACATGCCCATTCTCATCTTGTGTAAAATGGGCTCAATTGATAATATTTTGAATATGATCTTGTGAATAGTGGGCATTTGCCCATTCTAAATAATATATTAATAATATTTTAAACGAATTGCATTCTATAAAATATAAATATATTTAATTTCATGTATATTTATAATATACAAATTATCAAGTGCAATAATCCACAAGTACACATAAGACATCAAATTTAATTGTGACTAATATACAATGTGTCATAAAGTGACACTGACAAAAAATTAATTGAAGAAAATGAATGACTCAACTTATAAAAAGTTATAATACATAAAAACATCAACAAAAATCTATATGGTACAATCCCCAAAATATTACAAGTCTTATATGCATTTAAGCCAACTAATGACAAATGGTAGAATGGAATAATCTATTAATCAAGATAACCATTCCATAAAAACTAACAAACAATCTCAAAACAACAAAATTCTATCAAAATTATTTTAGGGCATAGTCCAATTACATCAATTAACCAAAAAATAAAGAAAATAATGGAAAATCCATAAATTATTGATCAAAATTATCTTTTGATGCTAATGGCTAAACATGTACCAACTAATGCACTCATACTTGATCCACAAGGGGAATTATCATCTATTACATAGAAGATGGGGCATCTTGAGGACACTTTCAGAAACATTCATGACAATTTTGTATATATTGGTCACATATGGATGGAGGCCAACCATATTGAAATTATCAAAGAAAATCTAGACAATGACACATGGGAATTGACCATAAAAGCCAACATAATTCTTCACATGAAACTAGATGCCTAGTTAAATTTCCCATTCTTCTATTTCACCATAAGCCTTAAAACTATTCTCCTCATCTACATACATAATGGGATCTTTTTCTCAGACTAACCATGTCATAATATTATGGATGACATTGAACATGTTACAGGGCTAATGAATGGACTTAACATCAATAAGTATGAGAAAAAAATTATACCAAGGTGAAGGTTGTGGAACATTATTTAGGATTTGACTATAATAAATGAGTAATCACAATTGCCTCCATAAAAAACCCAATATTCAGATATGTAGTGAAGGTGGTTACATCAAAAGTATACTTCACTAAATAGGGATATTATGAACCCAAAAAACATGATGGTAGCCTTGGACATGATATCACTAAATACAAAATACAATTTATGCCAATGTATCCTTGATCAATTCAATGTCAATATTGATAAAATAAAATGTGTTACCATGACCTCTACTTTAGATCATTACTCATTTGTTTGGGTATGTGTTTTACCATTACCCTCCCTAAGAAAGACAGATAATTCTAATGGGCATCTGATAAAATAATAGGGGAATAAATAAGTACATATAGGGATACCTTAAAAATAGATAACCAAGTGCCACTACTATTCTAATGGGGGGATGATCTTTGTAATAAGTTTACAACCAGAGCCCTATGCCAACATAGGTCATCAATAAGAATTCAAATGAATTTTTATTATTGGTAAACATTTAATTTCACTATGATAAGCCCTATGTGGGCCATGCATTAGTTGTACCTCCACTTCCCTTTGATATTTTAGCTAAATAATTAGAGAAATTCTTTGCAGTGATCTGAACATTCCAAAAAAATGGCTAATAATGCCAAGCATAAATTTAATAATTGAATAATTAATAGCTAAAACACAAGCTCAACCAATATGTGATATTCATAAAATATAAGAATAATATTATGCAAAAAAAATCATTAACCCAAATATCTTTAGTCTAGGGATCTATTCATCCAATAAAAAAAAAAAAGCATGCTCATATAAATCAAGAGAAATCTTCACCACCAAATGGTATAAGGTGGAGATGCAAAGTAAATGAGCAATGGGTTATCATAAATGGTAGGCAAAAAAATGACATGAGAACATATAAAATACAATGTAGTGCCAGTCCCCTAACCTAAAATACCAATGGAAAAAGGCAAAAGACTTTGGGTTGATCCTTTCAGACTTGACATAATGCTTGAACAAGAAAACAAGAAAAAATAGGTGGTAGAAGAAGTTGCATGGAGAAAAAATAAGGGAAAATTTGAAAAATGAGGAAGAAGAAAATAATAAAAAACATTGGCAAAATAATCTACCAAAAAAGTAAATTAGGAAAAAAATAAAGTGGTAGCTAAAGCCGTACAACTCAAAAAATAAAAAGTGGTAACTAAGGCCACAAAATAGGCCAATAATAAAGAGATGGAAGAAGCTATAGAATATGTCAAAACCAAAGAAGAAATGAAGGTGAAAATACTAAACATTGAACATACATAAAATTAGAGGACAAATAAAAAAATATGAACTAGAAATAAAAAATAAAGAGGAAAGGCACAAGAGGAAAAGTCTAAGGAAGAGGTTGTAGAACAACATAAAGTTGCGAAGATAAAGTGAAGAATCTATGTTGAAATAAAAAATAAGGAGGCCTTATCAAAATAAAATAAGAAAGGACAAGAACATAAAATAAGAAAAATAAAATATTTCCCAAGGAAAATAGGAAAAATAATGAGTAAAAAATAAAGGATAGATAAGGAAGAAGCAAAGAAGAAGAAAAAGGTAGTAAAATAATCCATCTAGAAAGAATAATAGGAAAATGAGAAAGTGGTAGATGAAGTTATATAACTCACAAAATAAAAAGTGGTATTTAAATCCTTAGAGTAGGATAAAAATAAAGTGACATAAAAATTCACTAAACAAAAACTATCTATAGAGGAAGTGATTATTGGCCATATTTGGCCCACATACCAAGAATGTATCTAGTTGCTAATGATCTTCATGCAGAGAAATAGGTAGAGTTCCTGATTGATTAGATGATCAAAATGGTTTGAACTAGCTCTAGATAGAATGAGTAGAATGAAAAAAACATGAAGCTCACAAGAGTTTAAATCACTTTAGGTTCACTTAAATTGTAATTCGTCAATTTCTAAATATTGGTCTAGAGCTATAGAGACCCTATAGAGTGTTCAAGATAAGCATGGGAGTACATGGAATTCATATGACCCACTCATTCCATCTAGAGCTTATCTAGACATTTGGTTCTAGTGGTAGATAAGTTGAGTAGCCATTTTCATGGCACTAAATTTTACACATGTGGAAATCTCAAGAATAAGAAATTATATGGGTCTATTAATTTTCAAGTCTAGTTCATATGCACCAAGTTATAGCCCATGTGAAGAAGTGAAAAATAAGATGTGAATGTTCAAAGTTAGCTCCTAACGTAAAATTTGTTAAGTTTCCATACTTAGAAATTTTGGACCAGACCATCATCAATACATCATGCAAGATCATTCAAGCCAGTTGACTTCAACATTTTACAAAATCACATAGAAAGGTCAAGTGGTTAGAAAATCAAAAGGGTTTGTTCCTTTCTATGTTAAGTCTATTCTCTAAATTTTTGGTATCCCCATGATCTTTGCGCTTCAAGTTTTTAAAATTGAAAAGCTGGTAAAAAATGGTATACATCTACGTGAAAATCATTTTTAAGACCCATAAGTGACCATTTGGATCTAAAATCCTAGGAAGTAACATGAGAAGTAAATCACAACTGACAAGTGTCAAACACATGAGAGTTCAAGAAAGTCAAATGGTTAATGAATCCTAGGGACCAATGAGAAACCAAACTCAGTGATGTGGGTCCCAAAGATCTATGGTCCATGTTTAATTAGATATCAACATCTGATGAAGTGAAATAGAGTCAAAGGGGTTAATGATCTAGGTTGATTGCCTACAGCTAATAACAAAGAGATGAGCTAGGAAATTTGATATAAGTTGATAAATAAAAATAGACCTACCTTGGTAAGTAGGATTAAAGGACCCAAACTTAGGTCTAACTTAAGTTGGTAGAGAAAGTAAAGGAAAAGAGATCTATACATCCTCTAATTAGACTAGAATGTATTGAGTTAGGTTTGTAAAGGTAAAATAGGTCTTTTAAACCTAATATGAACTAAAGGGGTGGTGGATAGTTACCAAAATGATGACCTAACATTGAATAGAGTGTCATCTATATTTATTATAGTAAAATCAATATCCTTATATTGGTTTTCATCTATAGTTAAGTTGGGTTTAGTTTGTCAAGTATGGATTAACTATGTAATTTCAATACAGAGACATGTAGTCCTTTCAACATGATCTTAGCTTTGACAAATTTCCACTCATATAGACTTGAGGCATAGCTCAGTTAAATACATGAATATGAAGATTTTATCCTCATAATGAAATTTAGTGGAAGATCTAAATCAAAAGAACTTGGCAAATTTGAAATTAGCTGGATCATTCATTTATAACAAGATCATGACTTGCCACTTTTAGCAAACTCTTGTCTTCTAGTGCAACTTGTTCGACCAATGGAATGATTCAGAGGCTATTTGGGTAAATCATGAATATCTTACTCATGATAACTTGTTCTGATTGAACCAAAAACCTAGTGAAATATCTCTTGAAGCTGATAGTTCTTTGATTATCATGAATAATATGCTCCCCATTTCTCCCCTTCTCCTATATTATCCCTTTCTTTCTATCTTGTAAAGGGTTATTAGATTTTAGAATTTTTATCTTTCTAAGAGATAGGACATTACTTGAGATACTAGAAAGTGTGTTCAACTTGATTAGGCTTAACCCTATAAATCATTTGTAAGAAATGCCTCTTGATGAAATATGAGATTATGTTTACCTATCTTATTCCTTGAATATATGTTTGACAAGTTATACATTATGACATTGTGTGCAGGATAATCTTCCTCATCCATGGTCCTTTTTAAATTTGTTTAGGGAGTTTTCAATGATTTTTTCAAGTCTAGATTATTTTTCTACTCTAAACCTCTTCTATGAAATACTTATGAAAATTAGCTTGATCTTAAGGTTGTGTAAGATAGTATTATCTTTAGCAGATCTAGTGTGAGTTCAAGATTATGGGAATTTCCCCTTAAATTTGGTGTATTGTCTGGTTAACTTTCTTAGGATCCCTTATTATTTTTCTAACACTTTTCTCATGAATCATTAGGCTTATCATTAATATTAGGTGAGAATTAAAGAAGAAGCTAACCTACTCCCGAGGTTTAACCACAACATAGGTTACCCACAGCTTGGGATTGCCACAATTTTATGGCTTAGTTAGAGAGAGACTAAAAAACTATCTCCAAGGGTAAAAATTAATCCAATAATATTTTTGTGCATGCCCAATGGGAGTAAGGTCCAAAGTAGTGGAAGAATTTTTGGTGTTATTATTATTCATACTAGCCTTTGGAGGCATTATAGCAAACATCAATGGCAACTTCAAACATCTATCAGCTAGTTTAAGTATCCTAGGTGTCTAATCACCATCATTTAGGATATACAATCACCACCCATTTGATCAAAATACATGTTCATTCATTCACTATATTTCATATCAAGTTAAAAATATTCATGGATTTACCCCAAGTGGTCCTTAATGTTCAGTCCAATAACCATACAATAAATCTTACTAGTCCTACAGTGATCTTATCTATCCTCCATATCAACCTACTTACCCCTCTAGTCAACCTTGCCAAGTCTCACCTTTATTAGTTGAGGAACATGAAGTATTTACATATTTTATCCTCTCCTATTTCAATGACCCAAACTATTTCATACCATTTATTTTAAAACCACCCTCTCCCACACCTATTCAAGAAAAGGAGGAGGTGGCCAAATCTTATGTATACACATAATATTTTCAAACTTTAATTGATTATTGACACTTTGTATCTTGCAAGAACCTATCAAGTCTCAATCTCTTTTATTGTATGCCTTAAGGGGTGCATCATAAAAGGGGTGGGTAGACCATCAATGCTTCTTGAAATTGTTGTTCTTTTTTCCACTTTCCAACTAAACACTCATTTCTTAAAACCATTTACCTTAATCTTATTCTTCTTAGTCCTACCTATTCCATTCCTTTTCCTGTTTCCATCTTCCTTTTCTTGACTTAATTCCATTTTGGTTAGTCATTTATTCTAGGTTAATTGGGTCAACCTAGTATAGTTTAGGGGTGTTTTTAACTTTCTTAACTTATTAGCCTTTCAACTGACCTAGCTCAGTCCTAGTGAATTGTCCCTAAAAACACACTGGGTCGACTGGGTCAACCCTCTACAACTAACATTTTTGAGACAATTTATGGTAAGATTCACCTATATATACAAGTTCATTTCTCATAATTTCATAAGTGAAAAATTAATAGATAATAAGTGTGAATGAACATCTGCTATTTGACCATTCTACTTGAGGAATAAATCTTAGGGTTACAAACTTTATTTAGAGATATGGATCTTGTCTTGTGGATAAGTCTTTTGGATGCTTAGATAGGTTGTGTAGCCTAGAGCTAATTTATATTCATTTTCCTTACATACCAAAACAATCTCTTACAAATCACCTTGACCAAGGGAGAGATTAACATTTAGTGGGTTTATCTTTAAAGGTAAATATTCCTAACTTTATTTCCCCTTTGTAAGAGTAGATAGATAATGAATTTGTTTTATCCTCCCATGTGTTAGGATTATGCATACATTTACGTGAGTATATGTCTTCTAATACATGTTTAGTTTAGCTTTTTTATTATTTATAACCCCCAATTTGTGTCATAAGCTTTTGTGTGCACTAGATTAGATTTATTTTCTTGGTATTAGAATAAGTGAATGCTTTAAACCTTAAGACTCCATTAGGGTTGTTGTGTGATTATTTTATATTGTAGGCTTTGTAGCCCTTCCTAGAATGATATGTTTTGATAAGTGATCCCCTAATCAGGTCTATCAAATCCCCATATTGGTGATGCTTCCACTTAATAAGTGTATCCCTAATAGTAAGTGTAGGTATGCTCTATATTTTTCAAGCCAAGATTGATTTATAGACATGATGCATTTTTGAATACATACATTTTGGTAAACCTGATGTGAAACTAACCCTTGTAGGATTTATTTCACTTATTTTAATTCTTTTAGTCATCATTTTTATCATATTGTTATCATACTAGATCTACTCTATCAACCTAGTTTTATGACTCTTATGCATAGGTTTCTAGGAACAGGGAACTAGATCAACCCAGTCAACCTAGTAGAGGTTTCTAGCCTTTCAAACATCCAATTTAGCTTACTAGGTTGACCCACTCAACCTTGTATGTTTTTATCAATCTACAGTAGGTTCTTGTATAGCCTGATGGATCATATCAACCTAGTTTATAGGTTTCTAAAGCATACTTCAAGGTTCTTCATCAACAATCTTCATTCACCTCATCTCTGATCCACCAAGGTTAATTTTTACCTCCCTATATATTTGTTTTTTGTATTTACTTTTATATTTTTAAGTATTTAAAAATACCCTTGGATGATAAAATAGATTGACATTACCAACCCAGTTATGTGTTCTTTGTGTTGTTTAAAATAACTAGGTCACCCTACCAACCCTGTACTTTTTTAGACCTTACTTCCCTATTACAAGTTCAACCATATCACCCATATTCTATATTTTGTGCATATAGTGTCAACACTATACCTTATTTCAAGTTATAATGAACCTTATATTTAATAGTAATTAGTTCACACTTTATTTTCCTATTGCTTGCATACTTAGAATAATTCACATAGTCTAATTAGGTTTCATTACTTAAACACTTATTTTCACTATTTCTATTTTATGCACACATGACTAAATCACAAAATCTAAACAAGCACTTTAATATTTTATCTACCTAAGGCCAAACCTACTTGGATTTCATCACCAAGGGGGAATTTGACTTGATGATCTGGTCAAGTATAAAACATGGTTAATAATATATTTTGGCTAATCACCTAACACCCTTATTATTGTAGTGTGTGAAGTGAGGGGCTAGGCCTCAATACCAAGACTGTATCATTACCACTATAGTCCCTTTCATCCCAAACTACCTGAAACCATTCGCAGATTACTATCTAGTACCTTCTTATAGCTAACTTCTAATCAGATTAAAAATCATATCTTAGTAACTAATAAATATTTAGGTTGAACAATTATTTATATCTTTATTTTTCATATTTCTTTCTTTCTCTTTTCTCAATTGTATGAAAAAAGCTTACATTAACCAGTGTTAGTGTAAGGTTTTGTTTTATGTGCTTTAATTGGATTTACTAATGTTAAGCTAATTGACTATTTATTTCCTTTCGGTAATTACTTCTTTTCATTATTTTCAAAATTATCTTGTTTCATTTTCATAATATGTTTTTAGGACTCTTTAATATCATGTCTATTGTACTAGATCAACCCAATAGCTTTTATGCCTTTTGTTCATTGTACTAGATTAACCCAATCAATAATGTATAGTTTTACAATCCCTATTTCTATGGTAGGTTGACCTAGTTGACCCTATACTATTCTAGTCACCTCTTTTTCCTTTTATTTCTCATCTCTCTTATTTTCCCTTCATCATGAAATTTTTTTTAGATTATGACACCAAGTTATAGTAAATAGACATGATGAACTTTACCAATCCTAATAGGGTATCCCATAGATAGAGTAGGGTTCCTCTTTAGGATACTAGTAATGTTCATATTACCACTCATACAATGAACTATTAGACACCTCATAATACCTCTTCATAGCATAATCCTATTCTCTCATTATAATACCAACTTGAGTAATAGTATACTCCTAAATTGCTTTTCTTTAATTTTGAATTTCCTAAACATCGAGGAAAGCATCCTTCTACAATTTATAACCTCATGCTTAGTAGTCAAACTGAATAACCTCTCTCACCTACTCTTGCATTCAATACTAGATTTAGGGGTACCAGTTTCTTTAATTCTCAACCCCTTCCTTCAATTTTGACTCCTCATGCCATGACCTCTTCTTCTTTCCTTTCTTCTACCTCCATGCCTAGTATCTCAACTAATATGGTAGGTTCTACATCTAGTGGGATTCTCATAAGATCCACTATCCTTAATCCTTCCACTATCTCATTATCTTCTACCCAAGGCAATCATGCTTCTAGTGATTCTTCTTCTCAACCATTCGCTAGTCCATCTTTAGATACACAAACAAATTTTGTCACTAGTTTTTCACATTCTCATAATTCATATCAATATCATATCAACACTAATAGCGGTACCAAATCCACTAATACCAGCACAAATACCAATTCTAATGCTTCTAATTTTAATCAAACACATCAAATTTTATGGCAAACTCTCAATCAAATGAATACCTTTTAGGCACATAAAAAAATCAAATTATGAGAATAAATAACCACCTTCTTAATCTTCAATCTCACCTGCAACCAATTATTTGTGGAATGCATAACCAAAATGTTTCCCCAGCTCCTCTTTGATATTCTCAAGGCAATCTCATTCCTCAACTTCCTTTAGTCAATAGAACCATCAAAGAGCTAAAAAATGAACCTATTACTAATCAAATTGCCAACATTGATATAAGAGGTATAATACCTACAATTTATTATAATGGGTCAACTAATCCTACCCTTCACCTCAAAAGATTTTGAAATATTTAAAAATATTGGGTCAAATTAAAAACCTTTACCACTACCAAGCTTCTATCCAAAACTCTCATGAGTGATGCCTTGGATTGGTATAATCAAATCAAAGCCCATTTTATTAGTATTATGGAGGACTTAGTAAATGATTTAGTTCAAGAATTCCAAACTAATGATCTTCCTAAAAATACTTTGGCCTATTTCATTAATTATAAAAAACATGAGAATGAAACTACCCAAGACTTTGTTAAGAGATGAAAGACTTTGTCAAATAAATGTGAACATAACATGGTGGATGATAATATTTTTCATCTCTTTACAAATGCTCTCTTTCCTAAATTATAATATCAAGTCCACACTCTCTCTCCATGTACCTTGAAGGAGGCTATTTACCAAGCTAAATGTCAAGATTTCCTAATACATCAATTTGAGCCACCACAACCTTTTCAGGTCCTCATCTCTTACTAAAAAACAAAAACCAAAATATTACTAATGATAGTGTTACCAATTATTTTGGCACCATTCACAATGTTTAAGATATCAATCCTAACCCTTTTTCAAAGCTATCTCTTTTTTCTAAAAAATATAACAATACTCATTCCTCTTCACCAAATAACACTAATGATCACAAACCTCTATCCTTGGTTGAAATACTTAAGCATCTACTCAAGCCTCTTCCACAAGAGTTTGATCCTACTTATCCTATGAAATCCTAGTATGATCCTAAAATGTTTTGTTATTTTCATACTAGTTGGGGTCATTCTCATGAGACATATAGACAACTTCATAGTTTATCCATGGATTTTCTTCTTGACCTAATTTTGATCATGATTCCATTATCCATAAGTGTCAACAAACCTATGAGATTTATTTCAAGGGCTATAAATAACATGATAAAACTCAAGCCTTGACTCAAGCTAATGCTCATTTAGCTATCTATAAATATCATTTACCTAATCATTAACCTATTCAAGATAAATAGGATAAACCCACCCCTTCCACCAATAACACATAAAGTCTTATTCAACCAAATTCTGAAAAAAATGTGGCTAGCATGACCAATATGTGAAGGGTTGTGGATTTCATTCATTCCAAACCTATCTACACTCATCCTTCACCTAAGACATGCCATGTTATCTAGGATTCTTCTCCAACTCATTTAAATTAGTTGGGGAAAGATGACATTATTACATTTGATGATCCAATTTATCATTCTCCATTGGATAACACATACCTTTCTATTTATACAACTCTTCCACCATCTTCCAATACTAATGATAACCAATATTCTACTAAAACTTCTTCTTCCCATTCTCAATATCAATCTGAACCAACCACTTCTTTATCACCATATGATTTATAACCTTGTTATGAACCTCCTCCTTCTTCTTATTAACAAAAATTTCAATGCACTTTTATTCCTCCTTCCAAGGATCTCCTTAATCATTATACACCTTTATCTGACAACCTTCTTATGGGTTATGATGAATGGGATCTTATTGTAGAACTCACTAATCTCCCATCACAAATTTTATTTCTTGAATTTATGAGGACTTCCCCACATCATAGAAACCATATTATGCAACTATTATTTGAGATGAATGTCCCTCATCCTCCCCTAGTAGGATGAGAGGTACATTTATCTAGTTTTAAAGATAATATTTTACAACAATGTGAAGAGATGTCTATCAACATTGACAAAACTATAGACACTTCTCTTTTTAATCTATTTATTATCACATCTATGATTCCCAATGATATTTTGATTCATATGGATGATCCTCCTTTATTTATTATTATCCAAATAGGTGATATCCAATTCAATCATGCATTAATTGAAGAGGGTTTTGAAATGTGTGTCATTTCTCTTGATTTCATTAAGACTCTTGGGTATTCCAAATTTAATATCAAGTCTACACGTAACACTTTATAGAGATACGATAGAAGGTAAATGTGTCCTCTAAGTTGCATGTGGCTTCCCACTACTGTCCCACCTATCACTATCCATGTGATGGTGATGATATTTAATTTCCCCCTTTATTATAACATCTTGTTTGGTACGCCATGGACTCACTACATGAGAGCTAGCACTTCTTCCACCTACTAATACATCTCTCACAATGGATCCATATATAGGATTTATGGTGACATTAACCCTTCTTTAAAAAAATCCAATATCATGGTGTCTTCAAGATTCCTACTTTTGATTCTTTTCCAAGTGTTCAATTTTATGAGTCTCAGTGTCTTAAATTTCCTGTTAACTAAACCCAAGGTTAGGGTAGGAATTTTGAGCTCATTGCTAACATTACTCCTAACCTCCTAACCTCTACGGATGATGAGCTTGATGATATTAAATTAAAGATTAAAACTTTCAATATCTCACCTCATCTCATCTCATAGCTTCCTACTTCCTTACAACCTCATTCTCGTAAACCTCCTTATGATGACATTCTCATAGTCTTGACCAAGACTAGGAATTATATTCACCATGCTTCATCAGATGAAAAGGTTATCCCTACCTATGTCATTAATCTTCACATGCCAAATTATGATGATGGGTATTCCTTAGATGATCCATTATTATGTGGTTTTATCTAAGCCCATGATGCTAAGATTTTTCATTATCATTCTCATTTTATTGATTATTTTCACATATCTCATCATTTTCCTTCACTTATAGTTCTTAATTTATATAATTTCCCCCTTAATCATAGGGTATAAATGGTGCCAACACCTATAGTTTTTGAGGATCCATGTTTCACTATACTCATGGATCATGTTATGACTAGGCTTTACCATTTTTATAGGTACCCTAACCCTCATAGTTGGCTTACCCATAACATTTGTGAAACTCTCCTTTGACCTTCTATATATCCCACCCCTCCCTCATTAGAGCCTACTATAGTTGAGCCTGTTCTTGCTCCTACTATAGTAGATCATATTCTTTCTCTTACTATTGTTGAGCTTATCCCTACTTCTAATGATATCTCTCCTTTCATTGAGCCTAGTTACATTCCTCCCTCGTCATCGCCCTCTTTTGGTGATGGTTTTCTTCCATTGCCTAAGGTGGCTCATCTACCTAAAAAATGGGTTGATGAGTGTTCTTTAATTTCTTCCACTCCTATTTTACATTCTTCTATGAGTGCTTCTACTGAAACCAATCATAAGTGTATTTATTGAATTCAAGGGACATATAATAATTCTTACACTCATTATTTTAAGCTGTGACAATATATTGATACATTGCTTCCTTATTCATCATCAAACAAATCCATACCTCCCCTAAACTTAATTCTTCAATATCTACCCAAGTACAGTGAGGTATATTGTCTATGGCATCTATGTGGCACCCATCACATAGATCATTGTTGCATCTTACAATAACATTTTAACGATCACCTTATATCCATTCCTAGACCTTTTACCACTCCTCTAATAGGTCATTCCTACAATAAAGCTCCTCCTTATTCTCCCATGGATCCACCTATAGTGTTTCCATCCCCTCTTATTTATCCCATGGATCCACCTATAGTGTTTTCATCCCCTCTTATGGTCCCTTCACTACCTTATATTCCTCCACCTATGGAGCTTACCTCACCCGTGGAATGTTCTACACTAGTGATTCCTACATCTCCCATAGATCCTACTACCACATATTTTCATGACCCTCCTTTGCCTAATTTTCCTCCTTAACACAATCCATTGAGTATTCCTACCTTTTTAGTTAAGGATATTAGAAAAGAAGTATTTGACCAGTATTCATTGAAGATTGATGAAACTTTAGGAATGGTGTGTATCTAGCTTTGTAGAGACATATTTGGTGTATTGGATAATGTGTGTGGATAGATTTACTAGTATTTATGAGTATGTGAATGGTACTAGTATTTAGTATTTAATTGGACATGTGATCCAATCTTATTTTTATCAATTATATCAATTGACACTATGTCAAATTTATGCTTATCTTCTATTATGATTTCTTTCTTATATTATGTCTTTCTTATCTTATCATTTATATTTTGCATATGGTCTTTCTTTATCATCACCTTCTCTCTCTTGATAGAGTTTTTCTCAAAACTCTCTTTATTGTATATTTATTATTGCTTTGCTTTATTATCCCTATTTTTCATATATAATTTGTCATGGTGACCTAGTTATACCAACCCTATTCCCTTTAATTATTATCCCCCTTTATCATGTGATAAGTTAACTTACAATCTATCTCATTATATCTCCTTTCATAGATCTGATTTAATCTCCTTTTTCCCTTCTTTTTCCCTCAAACTAAGCATATACATGGTTGAGACTTGAGATCACATGCTAGTTCATTATCAATCCCAAGTGTCCTAGTAAGTATTTATCTTTGGTTACATAGCTTCCTTTAATCATATCCTATAACTCATTTGCGAGTATCACTATCTCTTTAATGATTGGTCATTCCAAATCTATATGGAGGAGGAATCTTAAAAAATCCTTAAAAATAAAGTTGACAGCCAAAATCATTTAAATAAAATGAAATGATATGAAAAGGCAAGAATATTCTTAAAAGTATAATCACACTAAAAGACGTGTTTCAAAGCACATTTCCTTCTTCTAGTCAAATCTCAAACTTCATATTTGGCCTAGAAGTAGAGCCAAGGTCCTTTGGGGTGCAATAGGCTAGTGGATTAGAAGATGAGAATTAAAAAAAACTCTTAGTGCTACCTACTTTCTCATGCAATTACCTAATCTTTGTAGTAGATCGATTACTCTATAAGGGGTCATGAAGAATGAGGAACACATCATGGGAAGGTAGGTTGATTTTTATTTTTCTTGTACCAATATACCTTCATGAGTTTATATTATTAACATGGTTATTTGTCTATAGAAAATAGGTTTCTTTTGTACATAGAAGACCACTAGTCACTTAGTGTCTTCTCATGTCCTTAATATGCCTCTTGCCTCCTAAGGTCTTCTCATAAAATGCCAAAGTCTTGATTTTTACAATACCTTTTTCACTCCTTATATCCCTTATATTTCATTGATCACTCCCCTTAGGACTTCATCTATGAGTTGATTTGTAACACCACAAATTAGACCTATCCATCCTCACAAATTACCATCTTTTACTTCCCATTACCCACATCCTTTATTACCTAATATTTCATATTTCTTCCACCCTAATAGTGTTCTCTTTGTTGATTTGTAGTGTAAGACCGTGGACAGGATCCGACCCTCCTCACAAAATTTTCCAATACCCATGTCCCATCTAAATTACATGTGTAAAATTTGAGATAAGATTAAATATATTATGAAGTTACACATAATTTTACATGCTTCCCATATTGATTTACTATGTTTTATGCTTAATTCAATTTTCTTTCACCTTTTTATCTTCTTGTATTCTGAGTGCGTGTAAGATTACAACCATTTCTTAAAGTTTTCATACTTCCCAGCTTGAATTAGTGTGCTCAATTTAAGACCAATCTTTTGCAATTTTGTTTTTATTTCATACATCCTATCATGATTTAGTATGATCGGTTGACTTAATTAATTTTTGGTTATTAATATTTGTGCTCTTTTTCATATCTTCCATTTTATTACTTTGTTTTGTCATACTTCCCAACATGATATTAGTATGATTTTAGTTGTTTTAATTTGGTGCAAAAATATTTCACTTTGGTTTAAAAATAAATTCATTTTTACCATCTCGTTTTTACCATTTATTGGTTATTTATACTTAGTCATTTCTTGTTATTACATATTTACCATATTGAAATATGTGTAGTAATTTTTTTTTCTTGATTATATTTTTCCAAGTCCTTTTTCCTATTTCTTTTTAACCATGCATGTGTCCTACATAATGTTGGAAAAGATACCACATCACATATATTTCATGTATAATATAGAAAAAATCTAAATACATGTGTTAGAAATAAATATATCCAAAGCATCGACAAACACAATTATCATAATGCCAACATACACATCCAACATTCAATATGCCAAAATAATCCATCATATATATATATATATATATATATACATCATATACAAACATAGACTAGGTAAAGGGATTGAGATCTTAGATGACCTCATTACAACATACTATTTATAGGAATTATACTAAGGCCTCAATAGGTAGCATGTCTAGGCCATGAGATAGACAAGATGAAGCCCAACCATAAATATGGATCATTATATATGGTTGTATATGATGTATTAAACTCATGATGTATATATATATATATATATATATATATATATATATATATATATATATATATATATATATATATATATATATATATATATATATACACACATCATGAGTTTAATACATCATATACAACCATATATAATGATCCATATTTATGGTTGGGCTTCATCTTGTCTATCTCATGGCCTAGACATGCTACCTATTGAGGCCTTAGTATAATTCCTATAAATAGTATGTTGTAATGAGGTCATCTAAGATCTCAATCCCTTTACCTAGTCTTATAGGTATGTTATACACACCTATGACTCTACCAACTAGGTCTAAATAACTATTATCTACCGTTACTTTATATATATATATATATATATATATATATATATATATATATATATATATATATGTATGTATGTATGTATGTATCTATAGCTCTCTCATTTACTATGACCTAAAATTCATGCATCTCCCTTACACCCATCACTAATGATGGTTTCATCCTCTCTTTTTGTGTATGTATCTACCTTGATACCTCTCCAAATAATCTAAACTAGCTCATTTGAGCTAGGGTAGATGTTACACTCAGATCCTCTAGTGTCATGGGATTATATGGTTATAGAGTCTCATCTAGGATGTCATACAATGCTCCCCTTACTAAGGACCCCATCTCTCCTTTGAATCCTTAGCTTCATCTATAAAATCATACTAGATGGATATTAGATCACTATTATATCTCAAAATATCTATCTATATATCTCTATTTATAAAATAAAAACCTAGGTAATAATATTCAACCATATTTTATTACCTATTTGTGTCTCAACTACTATGGTCTTTCCCTCTATGTGACTACATAGAATAGTCCCCCCATCTACATGACCTCTTAGTACCTCCTCTATATATCACCTCCTCAAATCAAATCTAAATGTCATGGTTCATTTCCATCCCAGCCTACATATGAGTCATCTCTCTATCATCTCTTTTGGCTCACCTATGGGGTCATCTAAGATGGAAATAATCTACACTCTCTCTTACTCCCATCTCCATCGATGTTGTGTCCTTAGTGTCTAGTGTTCATACATCTATAGAGCTATTAGTAGTACATCTAATATCTCTACCTCCACATTCATATATGTCTACTCATCTGCTCATTATGTTTGATTAGTTTATGGTTGCTCTATATGTGGTCTCAATGTTGACCTCACTATCTATGGCCCTAATCTTATCCTCCCCCATGGCTCTCTCACATACCAAGCCCACTACTTAGGAATTAGTATCAATGTCTCTAGATGAGGTAGGCCCATCTACCCTAGCACTCATGTCATTGAATGCCATTCTCTCCACTAGAAATAGTGTCTAGCAACCTCTATCCTCTCTATAACTGGTATAACTATGTCCCATCTCACCCATATAATTGTTATGTGCTTGTATGGCTACTACATGATGTTTATATGTCTTAATGACGACAATGCTAACACATGTGGCATAGACCATGATACCTGGTCCTCTTTTCATCTTCATACCCAAGGTGACCTATCATTTATTATATGGGGAAACCCAACTGACTAGTACATATAAAACCTCTCATATATCCAAGATATCAATAATATGATTAGTCCCATGGTCGTCTACCCTTTAACTATCATCTTTTACATATCATGTGCCAACTAGACCTAGATGATAGAGCCTAGATTGTATTGAACTTGATCTTTTAGGATGATCCTACTCAAGGCTACCATGAATAGTGGTACCTTGTCATTTGACTTGTGACATATCACCCATTATGTCATAAGGCTTATGAGAACCTTTTGGATGTCTAGAATTTGTGATGTATAGACATCAAACAAATTAACTCTCCTACATTTTAATATTTTCTCTAAGCCTATAGACCACATGGCTAAGGCTCTCCTCTCCTCTAAGTTGTTTGGTATTCCTATGGTCACCTGCTCTCCTACTATAGGTGGCCTTAGGATGGCATGGAAATACTCTATCATGATAACCACTTCTACTGTATCCCCATACACATCTCATCTAATGTTTTTAGTAAATCATTCCTAGTAACCAAGGAATATGACTGAGGGGGATCTGACACATATCAATCATCCCACCTAGACCTATAGATCTTAGACTAGCCCTATCTCCATCTGACATCCTCTCTAACAAGTTTGATAACCATGCTATATACACAAGTCTCCAAAATATTCTCCATCCCTATACCCAAGAAATAACAAAGGATGTACCTATTTTGTGATGTCATTTATAGTCATAATACATTCTTTTTACATTTTAAAACAAAAAAAACAAGCCCAAATTCCTTCATTTTATTCTATTTTTTCCTTACTTTTAGCTTAATCAATCCTTCTTGACCTTGATCATTTTGGGCCATTATAACACTATTTGATCCTTTTTCATACTTTTCCATTTCATTCTAGCTCTTTGGTTAAACTAGTTTGACTAAAATTTTATTATCTTTTTGCCTAGTTGACTCAAAAATTTGAGTCAACCCACTTCTCTTCCCCTCCCTAGTGTTGAGTTTTAATTTTGGATATATTTGACCACCTATAAAATCCAAAATAGGCAATTATCTTGTAGAATGTATAGGGTTGACCCATTTCTACTAGATTGGCACTATGGATTTTGCTCATTTCTAACCTACTAGGTCGACTGGGTTGACCCAATGCTTTCTACCTGTTGACCCCTTGGATTTTCCTAAAAATGTGTTATTTTCTTCCTAAACCCTCTAAACCCATTTTCCATATTCCTATCTTCTACCCATAAAATCTAATTTTGTTTCATTTTGACATTTTGAAATGCTTAAAATCAAATTTGACCAAAAAAACATATTTAATTCAATATAAATTTCAAAAATTGTTTTGTGATTCTTAGTTGCATACCTATAGTGCACCTATCACCACATCTAGAGTCTTAACCTATTTAGATTATCATCTCCTTTCCATATTAGCTTGTTTTATATCTATAGCTCTAGTTTATCTCTTCTCACAAGTCAAAATAACAAATGAATTATCTTTTTCCCTATTTTTAAACACTTTTCCAAATTCAAATCTTTCACTTATTATCCTACAAATTTCTTGTTTTCTCTATATATTTGTTTTTGCACTTCCATTTTGGAAACTATAAAATGCACTAGATTAATGATGACGTATAGAATCATTTACACTACCATATGCCTATATTCCAAAAATATTGCTTTTTGGCTATTTTTTGCAATAACTTCTCTAGGTTCATCTAGTGTTCTCTACATTGGACACCTTCACATTTATCGTAGTTTACTTCTTTATCTATGATACTAAGTTAAGTTAAAGGTATGTGTTTTTAAATTTAGTACTTTTATTTCTCTTACTTTCTACTTACTGCACTTTACTTAGCATTAGTGTTGTGTGTTATCATGTTCTATCCTGACGCATCATCCCATGTTACACTTATGTGACACATGATGAGCTTCAAGTGGGGCAAATATATACACAATATTTTTAAATAGTTACTAATTGCTGACACTTCATATCTTATAGGAACCTATTATGTCTCAATCTCTCTAAATGCATGCCTTAAGAGGTACACCAAGAAAGGGGTGGGTAGACTATTAGTGCTTCATAAGATTTTTATTCCTTTTTCCACTTGCCATCTACACATTTGTCTCCTAAACCCATTAGCCTAATCTTATTCTTCTCAGTCCTACCTATTACAATCATTTTCCTCTTTCCATCCTCTTTTTCTTGCATTAATTCTCTTTTGGTCAGTTAGTTGTACTACGTCAATTAGGTTGACTCAGTATAGTTTAGGGGTATTTTTCACTTTCTTAGTTTGTTAGCCTTTTCGCTGACCTACATCAGACCTAGTGAATTATCCCTAAAAAAACATTGGGTTGAATTGTCAAACCTATATAACTAACATTTATAGGATGATTTAGGGTAATATCTAACTATATATACAATTTTATTTCCCATCATTTCATAACAGAAGAATTAATAACAAATAAGTGTGAATGAACATTTATTTATTGACCATTCTACTTGAGGAATAAAGCTTAAGGTTCCATACTTTATTTGGAGATATTGATATTATCTTGTGGATAATTCTTTTGGATGATTATATAGGTTATATATCCCAGAGCTTATTTATCTTCATTATCCTTACATACCACAACAATATCTTGTGATGTACCTTGGGCAAGGGAAATATTGAGGCTTGGTGGGTTCATCTTCAAAGGTAAGTATTCCTAACTATTTTTTGCCTTTATAAGAGTATATAGATAATGAATTTGTATTCTTATCCCATGTATTGGGATTATTTATACATTGATGTGATTATATTTCTTGTAAAACGTGTTTAGTTTACTTTTTTATTGTTTCTAACCCCCACTTTGTGCCGAAAACTTTGGTGTACACTAGATTAGATTTAATTTCTTGTTATTAGAATATGTGAATTATTTAAACCTTACAAATCCATTAGGTTTTTTGTGTGATTGTGTTATATTGTAGGCTTTTGAACCCTTCACAACATGATATGTTATGACAAGTGATACACTAATTGGGTTTACCATATCCCCATATTGGTCATGCTCCTGCTTAACAAACATATCCCCAATCAAAAGTGTATGTATGTTCTATATTATTTTAGATAATATTTATTTATAGACATGATTCATTTAAAATTTCATACATTCTAGTGAACTTGATGTGAAACTAGCCCTTGTAGGATTTATTTTACTTATTTTCATTCTTTTATTCATTATTTTTATCATATTAGATCAACTCTATCAACCTAGTTTTCTAACTTCTATATGTAGGTTTCTAGGAACAAACAACTGGATCAACCTAATACAAGTTTCCAACCTTTCATACATCTAGTTCAGCCTACTAGGTCAACCTAGTTGACCTTATATGTTTTCAGCACTCTGTAGCAGGTTCTTGCATAGCTTGACTGATATTGTCAACCCAATTTCTAGGTTTCTCAAGCATAATTCAAGGATATTTATCATATATATTCCTTCACCTCATATATAATTCACTAAGGTTCTATTATACCTCTTTATCTCTTTCTTTTCTATCTATCCTTTTACATTTTTAGTCTTTAAAACTGCCTTTGCATAATCAACTAGATCAACACTACCAGCCCAGTTCTATGTTCTGTGTGCTATCTAAAATAACTAGGTTGACCCTATCAACTATGTACATTTTTAGACCTTTCTTCTATACTATAGAGTTGACCCGGTCGACCCTTTTTTGTATTTTTTACATATAATTTCAACACTATACCTTATTTCAAGTTGGAATGAACCTCATATTTGCTAGTAAATAGTTCACATTTTATTTTCCTATTGTTTGCATGCTTATAATAGTTTACATACTCTAATTAGGGGTTTTTAATTAACCACTTAGTTTGACTATTTCTATTTTATGCACACATGGCCAAATCACAAAATCTAAACAAGCACTTTAACATTTTTCTACCCAAGGCCAACCTACTTGGATTTCATCACCAAAGAGGAAACAAACTTGATGATATATTCAAGTATAAAGTGTGGTTAATGGTATATTTTGGCTAAAAACTTGAAACCCTAATTTTTGTGGTGTGTGAAGTGAGTAGGTAGGGCCCAATACCAAGCATGTATCATTGACACTATAGTTCTTTCTAGCCCTAACTATCTGAAACCATCCTTAGATTGCTATAGGAGGTATAACACATACAATTTATTATAATGGGTCAAATGATCCTATCCTTCACCTCAAAACATTTGTAAATATTTACAAAGATTAGGTCAAATTAAACACCTTTTCCACTACCAAGTTTCTATCCAAAAATCTCATAGGTGATGCCTTGGATTGGTACAATCAATTTAGATCCCATTCCATTGCTAGTTTGGAGTACTTAATAAATTATTTAGTTCAATAATTATAAATTAATGATATTAAAAATACTTTAGCCCATTTCATTAATTATAAACAACATAAGAATGAAATTTTTGAAGCCTTTTTTAAGAGATAAGATTTTGTCAAACAAATGGGAACATAACATGGTGGATGACAATATTTTTCATCTCTTTACAAATGCTCTCTTTCCTAAATTAAAATATTGAGTCCTCTCTCTCTCTCTCTCTCTCTCTCTCTCTCTCTCTCTCTCTCTCTCTCTCTCTCTCTCCATGTAACTTAGAGAAGGCTATTAACAAGATAAATGTCAATATTCCCTAATGCATCAATTTTATCCACCCCAAACTTTTGTGGGTCCTTGTCTCTTACTCAAACACAAAAATTGAAATATTACTAATGATGGTGTTACTAAATCTTTTGACACCATTCACAATGTTCAATATGTCATTCCTAACCTTCTTCGAAACCAGCTCTGTCTTCTCAATAATATACCAATCCTCATTATTCTTCACCAAATAACATAAACATTCAGAAACATCTATCCTCAGTTAAAGTATTTAGTCATCTAACTAGGTCTCTTCCATGAGAGCTTGATCCTAGTCATCCTAGGAAATCCTATTATGATCCTAATGAGTTTTGTTGGTTTCACACTAGATGGGGTTATTCTGATGAGACCTATGGACAAATTTGTAATTTAACCATGGATTTTCCTCTTGGCCCTAATTTTGATCAAGATTCCATTGTCTATAAGTGTTAACATGCCTATGAGATTGATTTCAAGGACAATAAATCACGTGTTAAAACTCAAGGATTGATTCAAGCCAATGCTCATTTCGCTATCTATAAAGATCTTTTACCTAATCATCAACCTATTCAAGATAACCAAGATAAACCCACACCTTCCACTAGTAATGTAGAAAGTCTTGTTGAACTAACTTCCCAAGAGAATGTGGTTAGAATTAATAATATGTGAAGGGTCGTGGATTTCAATGATTCCCAACCTATCTACACTCTTCCTTCATCTAAGACATATCATGTTATTCTAGGATTATTTTTTGACTCATATAAATGAGTTGGGGAATTATGACCTTATTACTTTTGATGATACAATTTATGCCTCTCCATTGCATAACACATCCCATTATATTTCTAACACTCTTTCATCATCTTCTAAAACTAATGATAACCAAGCTTCTACTAACGCTTCATGTTCCTATTCTGAAAATAAATCTAAACTAACCACTTCTTTATCACCACATGATTTGCAACCTTATTATAAACCTAATTATTCTTATCAACAAAAATTTAAATACTCTTTGAGTCCTCCTTCCAAGTATATCCTTAATAATTACTCACCTTTATCTAATATCCTTCTTATGGGTTATGATGAGTGGGATCCCATTTCAAAACTCACTAAATATCCCATCCCAAATTTATTTATTGAGCTTATGAGGACTTCTCCAATTTATATAAACTATATAATAAAACTATTATTTGAGATGAAAGTCCCTCATCCTCCCCTAATAGGATGGGAGGAATATTTATCTAGTTTCAAATATATTATTTTACAATAATGTGAAGAGATGTCTATCAACATTAATAAAACTATAGACATTTATCTTTCTCTTCAATTGCATATATGATTCCTGATGAGATTTTTATTTATACATACGATCCTCCCTTATTTATTAGCATCAAAATAGGTGACATCCAAGTCAAGCACGCATTAATTGATGAGGTTTCTTGCATGTTTATCACTTCTCTTGATTTTATTAAGTCTCTTTGGTATTCTGAATGTAGTCTCAAGTTTACACACAACACCTACCAAGCATACAATAGAAGGAAAATGCCTCCTCTAGGTTTCATTTGGCTTCTCATTACCATCCCACATATCATTGTTTGTGTGAAGGTGATTATTTAATTCCCTCATTTATTATTACATCTTGCTTGGTAGGCTGTGGACTCACCACATGAGAGCTATCACTTATTTTACCTATCAGTGCATTAAATTAATTGATAATGGATTCATTTAAAATATTTAGGGTGACACTAACCCTTGGAATTTCAAACAATTTCAAGATCATGGTGTCTTCAATACTCTTATTCTTGAGCCTTTGCCAAGTGTTCCATTTTGTGAGTCTTAGAGTCTCAACTTTCCTATTAACTCAACCCAAGGTTAAAGTGGGCATCCTAAGCTCATTGGTAACATTCCTCTTAACCTCTTAGACTCCAATGATGATCAATCTGATGATATTAACCTAAATATTAAATTTTTTTATCTATCACCTCATCTCATCTTGTAGCTTCCTACTTCCTTGCATCCTTGTTCTCACAAACCTCCTTACAATGACATTCCTATATACTAGACCAAGACTAGGAATTTTATTCACCATGTTTCATTAGATGGCAAGGTTATCCTTTCCTATGTCATTTAACTTCACACCTTGTATTATGATAATGGATATTCCTTATATGATCCATTATTATGTGGTTTTGTCTAGGCCCATGATGTTAAGATTGTATATTATCATTCTTTTTTGCTTGAGTATTTTTGTGCATCTCATCATTTTACTTCACTTATAGTTCCTAATTTTTGTATTTTTCCCTTTTATCATAAGGTAAAAATGGTGCTGACACCTCCAATTTTTTAGGAACCATGTAGGACGATGCTTATGGATCATGCTATGACTAGGCCTTACCATTTTGCTAGGTACCCTGACCCTCATAGTTGGTTTACCCATGAGGTTAGTGTAACTATCCTTAGACCTTATATATATCCCATCCTTACCTCAATATATTTTTCTATAGTTGAACCTCTTCGTGTTCCTATTATATTTGATCCTATTCTAGCTCGTATTGTTGTTGAGCCTATCCCTACTTCTGATGTTATTGCTCCTTTTATTGAGCATAGTTCTATTTGTCCCTCATCATCACCCTCCCTTGGTGATGGTTTAATTCCCTTGCCTAAGATGGCTCCTTTACCTACCAAATGGGCCAAAGAGTGCTCTCTGGCTTCTTCCCCTCCTATTTTACCTTCTTTTATAAGTGTTTCTACTAAAACCACTCAAGCATATATATTGCTTCCATGGGATAGATAATCATTCTTCCACTGATTATAGTAAGTTGTAATAATATATTGACACCTTGCATCCTTCTTCCTCATCATCATAAAAAACCATACCTCCCCCAGAGGTACTTCCTAAATATATACCCATTTATGGTGAGGTGTATTTTATATGGCATCTATGTGGTACCCATCATACTGATTGTTGGTTCACCCTATAAAAACATCTTAAAGATCACCTTATATACATTCTCAAACCTTATTCCACTACTCCCATAGGTAATTCCCATAAGAATTCTCCTCATTCTTCTCCCATGGCTCCACCTCCAGTGGTTCCATCCCCTCCTATGGTCCCTTCACCACCTTCTATGCCTCTACCTGTGGACCTTCCCTCAACCATGGATTCTTCTCCATTGGTGATTCTTACATTTCCCATACATCTCAATCCCACACATTATCCTAACCATCCTTTGCCTAATTTTCCTCCTAAGAATGATCCATTGAGTATTTTTAAACTTTAATTTAAGGATATAAAAAAATAAGTATTTTCATAGTATTCATTGAAGATTGATGAAACTTTAACAACAATGTATATCTAGCTTCATAGAGACTTATCTGATGTATTGGAAAATGTGCATCAATGGATTTACCAGTATTTATGAACATGTTCATGGTGATTTCACATTTTATATATTTAATTAGACATGTGCTCTAATCTTATTTTTATCTATTATATCATTTGACACTATGTCAAATTTTTTATTTTCTTATATTATGATTTGTTACTTGTTTTACTATATCTTACTTATCTTATCATTTATATTTTGCATATGTTTATATTTATTTATCATTGCTTTCTCTCTCTTGTTGGATTTTTTCTCAAAACTCTCTTTCTTGTATATTTATGATTCTTTTGCTTTCTTATCCCTCTTTTTCATAGATAATTTATCATGATGACCTGGTTATACCAACCCTATTCCATTTGGTCATTATCCCCCTTTATCATTTGATCAGTTAGCAAATAATCTATCTCATTATTATCTCCTTTCACCAATACACTTTGATATCCTTTTTCCCTTATTCATTTTTCTACAAACTAAGCATATAGATGGTTGAGACTTGAGATAACATGCTAGTTCATTATCAAACCGAAGTGTCTTATTTAGTCCTTATCTTTGGTTACATAGCCTCCTTTAGCCTTAGCCTAAAAATAGTTTGTGTGTACCACTATCTCTCTCATGATTGGTCATTACAAATCTATATGGAGGAGGAATATTAAAAAAACCTTAAAAACAAAGTTAAAAGCCAAAATCATTTAAACAAAAGGTAATGATATCAAAAGGAAAGAATATTCTTAAAAGTTTAATCACACTAAAAGATGTGATTCAAATCATATTTCCTTATATTCAAAGTTAAAACTCCAAATTTTGCCTCATAATAGAGTCAAGGTCCTTTGGGGTGTAGTAGGCTAGTAGATTAGAAGAGGAGAGTAAAAAAAATCTTTTAGTGCTAGCCACTTTCTCATGCAAGTACCTAATGTTCACAGTAGATCAATGACTCTGTAAGGGGTCCTCAAGAATGAGGAACACATCATGGGAAGGTAGGCCCATTTTTCTTTTTCTTTTACCAATCTCATTTAATGAGTTGATCTTAGTAGCATACTTATTTGCCTACAAATCTTTGTGTTTATAGTGAACATGTTTCCTTTATACATAGATGACCTCTAGTCACTTAGTGTATTCTCATGTCCTTAGTATGACTCTTACCTCCTAAGGTCTTCTCATAATATGCCTACATCTATCCCATATATTTCCTCTTGAGATATATTATTTTGTCTACTAATCAATGCCCTTGGGACTTCATTTGTGAGTTGCTTTGTAATACCATGAATAGGACCTAGCCATCCTAAAAAATTACCATATTTTACTTCTTATTACCCAAATCCTTTATTACTTGATCTTTCCTATTTATTCCACCCAATGGTGTTCACTTTGTTGTGTTTTAGTGTAAGACCATGGATAGGACCTAGCCTTCCTCACAAAATATTCCAATACCCATGTTACCATCCAAATTACATGTGTCAAATTTGAGATAAAATTTGATTGATTATGAAGATACACATCATTTTACATGCTTTACATTTTGATTTAGTATGTTTTATTGTTAATTCATTTTTCTTTCACCTTTTTATATTCTTATTTTCTGAGAATGTGTAAGATTACAACCATTTATTGAATTTTTCATACTTCCCACATTGAATTAGTGTGATTAATTTAAGATGAATATTTTGAAATTTTGTTTACATTTCATACTTCCTATCATGATTTAGTATGATTTATTGAGATGATTAATTTATTTTTATTACTATTTTTTGCCTTTTACATACCTTTCATTTTATTACTTTATTTGTCATACTTCTCAAGGTGATATTAATATGATTTTACATGTTTTAATTTGGTACAAAAATATTTCACTTTGGTTTAAAAACAAATACCTTTTAACCATCTTATTTTTACCATTTATTGGTTATTTATACTTAATCATTTATTATTATTACACTTTTAACATCTTGAAATAATATGTAGTACATTTGTTTGCTTGACTATATTTTTCCAAGTCCTTTTTCCTATTTCCTTTTAACCATGCATGTGTCTTACATAATTCTAGGAAAGAAACCACAGCACATATTATTCTTATAGCATATACAACAAAGCTAAATGGTAGTTATAGAAATAAATATATCAAAAGTATCCACAAACACAACCATCATAATGACAACATACACATCTAACATCAATATGCCAAAATGATCCATCACACACACACACACACACACACACACACACACACACACACACACACACACACACACACACACACACACACACACACACACACACACACACACACACACACACACACACACACACACACACACACACACACACACACACACACACACACACGCACGCACGCACGCACACACGCGCGCGCGCACACACACACACACACACACACACACACACACAAACATCATGAGTTTAATAAAACATATAAAACTATATATAATGCTCTGACTCTATGGCTAGACTCCATCATGTCTAACTTATGGGTTAGTTATGCTACCTACTAAGGCCTTAGTCTGACTCCTCTGAATAGTATGATTTAAGGAGGCTATCTAAGATATCAATCCTTTTACATGTCCCTATAGGTCTATTATCTACACCTTCAAATCTATGATTTAGGTCTAAATATCTATCATCTACACTATTTTAGCTAAATGTATAACTCTCTCATCTACTAGGGCTTACCTACCCATATATCCCCTACACCCATCACTATAGGTGGTTGTATCCTCTCTCACACACACTCTCTCTCTATGTCCATATCTACCTCATTACCTCTCTAGATAATCTAAACCAACTCACCTAAGTTGGGGTATATGATACACTCACATCATCTAATGGTATGGGGTCATATGACTGTAGAGTCTCATATAGGACATCATAGAGTGTTCTCCTTAAGAGTGACCCCCATCTCTCCTATCTATCTTTAGTTTCATCTATAAAATCACACCAAATGGATATTAGATCATTTTTATATCTCAAAATATCTACCTATCTATATTTATAAAATAAAAACCTATGTAATAATATTCAACCATATTTTCTTACCTATTTGTGTCTTAGCTACTATGGTCTCACCATTTATGTGAATACCTAACATAGTCTCCTTATCAATGTGACCTTGTAACACCTCCTCTATAGGCCACCTCCTCAACTCAAACATAGATATCATGGCTTGTGTCCATCTCAGCCTATATCTGAGTGGTCTCTCTATCATCTACTATGTCTCACCTATGGGATCATCTAGGATGGAAATAGTCTCCACTCTCTCCTAATTTTCTTGCCTCCATCAATGTTGTGTCCTTAATGTCCACTAATCATCTCATTATATATTTGGTAATGGTACATTTGGAATATATATCTTCACATCCATATCCCCTCACTCAGCTCCTCATCATGGTTGACCAGTCCATGGTTGCTCTTGATGTGATCTCAGTGTTAGACTCACTATTAATGGCCCCAATTCTTACCTCCCTTGAGTCTCCCTAATATGTTGATCCCACTATTTGAGTATCAATATTATCATCTTTAAATGAGGTAGGCCCATCTTCCTTAACATCTATGCTAATAGATGTGGTTCTCTCCACTAGAAATAGTGTCCAACAACCTCTATCTTTTCTATCATTAGTGCAACTATGTCCTAGCTCAGGGATGTAGTTGTTATGTGATTATATGGATGCAATATACATATCACCAACTATATTATTGTCATGTGGGGCACAAATTGTGCTACCTATTATTCTCTTCATTTCTATACATGAGGTGACCTATCATCAACTGCATGAGGCAACCCAGTCGGTCAATAGATAGGAAACCTCTCATATATCCAAGATATTAGTAATATGATTAGTCTCATGGTCGTATACCCTTTGACCAAAATCTCATATATATCATGTACTAGTTAGACCCATATGATAGAGCCTAGATGATATATAAATTGATCTTTCAATATCATCTTACTCAAGGCTACCACAAATATTGGTACCTTATTGTTTGACTTGTGAAATAGCACCTGCTATGTCATAAAGCCTATAAAATCCTTCTACATGTCTAGAATGTATGATGTATAGACATCAAACATGCTAACTCTCCTACTTGTTAATATCATCTCTAAGCCTATAGCCCACATGGCTAAGGCTCTCCTCTCCTCTAGGTTGTCTTGTATCTCTATGGTCACTTGCTCTCCTACTATAGGTAGCCCTATGATGGAATGGAATCATATAAAATGATATCCACCTCTACTATATCCCCATCCACCCCCCATCTAAAGATGTTAGTCAATTTTTCCCAGTAACCAAGGAACATGACACTAAGATCAACACTATAGGTGATCTAACACATATCAACTACCCCACCTAGACCTACGAATCCTAGTCTAGCCCTACCTACACCTAACAACCTCTTTAAAAAGTCTAGTGACCCTATTGCATCCATAAGTCTCTGAAATCTCCATCATCCCTACACCTAAGAAATAAAAAAGGATGTATCAATTTTTCCATGTCATGTATAGTCATACTACATTCTTTTTACATTTTAAAGCAAAAATAAGACTAAGTTCCTTCATTTTATTCCATTTTTTTCCTAATTTTGGCCTAATCAGTCCTTTTTGACCTTACTTGGTCAATTTGGGCCATTCTATCCCTCTTTCAAACTTTTACATGTTTTTCCGTATCATTCCAGCTCTTTGGTCAAACTAGTTTGAGCAAAATTTTCCTATATTTTTGGTTGGTTGAGTCAAAAACTTGAGTCAACCCCCTTCTCTTCCCCTCCCTAGTGCTAAGTTTCCATTTTGGACCTTTCAAACCACCTAATAACTCTAAATAAGGCCATCAACTTGTAGAATGTATAGGGTTTACCCATACCTACTGGGTCAGCACTATGGATTCTACTCATTTCTAGCCTACTTGGTTGTCTAGGTTGACCTAGTGTGTTTTTCCAACCGACCCCTTGCATTTTCCTAAAAAATCTTATTTTCTCAATTTCTTCCTATACCTTCTAAACCCACTTTTTCCCTTCCTATTTTCTATCCCTAGAATCTATTTTTTTTCTTCTTGACGTATAAAAATTCTTAAAATCAAATTTTACTAAAACACATAATTAATTCAATACAAATTTCAAAAATTGGTTTGAGATTCTTAGTTGCATACCTGTAGTGCACCTATCATCACCTTTGGAGCCTCTCCCTATCTAGCCTATCATCTCATCACCATCCTAGTTTGTTTTATCTCCAAATATCTATTTTATCTCCTCTCACAAGTCGAAACAACAAATGAATTGTCTTTTGCCCTACTTTAAAACACTTTTACAAATTCAAATCTTTCACTTATTATCATGTAGATTCCTTGTTTTCTTTATATCTTTATTTTTACTCATTTATTTTACAAATCATAAAATACATTAGATTTTTTATGACATAGAGAATATTTTCCACTACCATATACCTATATTCCCAAAATATTGATTGTTGGCTATTTTTTTCGCTAACTTCTATAGGTTCATCTAGTGTTGTTTACATTAGATACCTTCACATTTCTTACAGTATACTTGTTTATCTACAGTACTAAGGTAAGTTAAAGGTATGTGTTTTTTAATTCAATCCTTTCATTTATCTTACTTTATACTTACTACACTTTACTTAACATCAACAGTGTGTTATTTTGTTTAATCTTGAAGTACCATCCCATGTTGCACTTATGTGAAAAATGATGAGCTTCAAGTGGGACATATGTATACACATAATATTTTCAAACTTTTATTGATTACTAACACTTCATATCTTATAAGAACCTATCAAGTCTAAATATCTCTAAGTGCATACATTAAGGGGTACACCAAGAAAGGGGTGGGTAGACCATTAGTGCTTTGTAAGATTATTGTTCCTTTTTCCACTTTTCATCTACACATTTGTCTCTTAAAACCATTTACCCTAAGCTTATTCTTCTCAGTCCTACCTATTATATTCCTTTTCCTCTTTCCATCCTCCTTTTCTTTTCTGAATTCATTTTTGGTTATTTGGATGTATTAGGTCAAATGGGTTAACCTAGTACAATTTAGGGGTATTTTTAACTTTCTTAGCTTGTTAACCTTTCCACCAACCTAGCTCAGACCTAGTGAATTGTCTTTAAAAACACATTGGATTGATTGGTTTAACCCTATGTAGCCAATGTTTCCATGAGGATTTAGGGAAAGATATACCTATATAGACAAGTTCATTTCCCACCATTTCATAAGAGAAGAATTAATAGTAAATAAGTTTGAATGAACATATTCTTATTGACCATTCTACTTGAGGAATAAAGCTTAGGGTTGCATACATTCTTTGGAGATATGGATCTTATCTTGTGGAGAAGTCTTTTGGATGCTTAAATAGGTTGTGTAGCCTATATCTAATTTATCTTTGTTATCCTTACATACCACAATAATCTCTTCTAAATCACCTTGGCCAAGGGAGAGATTGAGGCTTGATGGGTTTGTCTTCAAAGGTAATTATTCCTAACTTTATTTCTCCTTTACAAGAGTAGATAGATAATGATTTTGTATTATTCTCCCATGTATTAGGATTTTGTATACATTGACATGAGTATATATCTTTTAATACATGTTTATTTTAGTTGTTTTATTATTTTTAACCCCAACTTTGTGCCACAAGATTTGGTGTGCACTAGATTAGACTTAATTTCTTATAATTGGAATAAGTGAATGATTTAAACCTTAGGAATTCATTAGGGTTGTTGTGTGATTGTGATATATTATAGGATTTAGAACCATTCCTAACATGATATGTTGTGATAAGTGATCCCTTAATCGGGTCTAGTAGATCCCTATATTGGTCATGCTCCTATTTAACAAGTGTATCCCCAATAAAAAGTGTAGGTATGATCTATCTTCTCTAAGATAAGATTTATTTATAGACATGATGAATTTCTAATTACATACATATTACACATTCCCCTTGTGGAAATTAGTCAAAGAGGACATAAAATAGAAAATGGAAATGCTAGCTGAGAAAGTCTAGGAACCAGCCTTAGTAGAAGAAGGGTTAGTTGTGCAAGAGATTAATCAAATAAATATAGCTCTGTTCAATGAGCTTGGTGTACAAGAGTTTCAAGATTCCCCCTCTTTCTCTCATAAACTACCTAAAAGAGCTTCTAAAGTTCTTAGATAGAGGGATACTCTCATAATCTACAAATAAGTTGAAATATTCACCCTCCCACCATCTCCCTCATAAAGAAGGATCTTATTTTAGAGAGGATAAAGGAGGAATTTATAGTTAAATTATATGTTGAAGAGGATATCAGAATTATTTATGATGAAAAGGTCATGATAGATATTCCACTTCTTTAAAAAGTGGAAGAGTTAGGTTTTAATCTGACTTCTTAGTATGACTTTGATATTTTAAATACTAATGGTAGCACTAGTACCTTCACATTTGAAGATATGGATAGAAATTATGTGGATGGGAGTAGGGAAGATTTGTTTAGCCTTAAGAGATTACACATGGTAAAGATGAAAATGAAAATGAGAAAGATGTAGAGATTGATATAGTCAATCAATTAGCTAACCATGTTAGAAAGGTCATAAATGAGCTTAAAGAAGATGTAAAGGAGAAATATGATCAAGATGATGTATGATAATAGTTGTACTATGAATTCATGGATCAAGTATAGGGTCTAAACAATCATATACCTCCTTTGGAACATAAATAAGAACTTGACCATTAGGTTGAGGATGTTGACCAATATCAAGATGAGATGTCCTTTGAAGGTAGTAATTATGTCTTAAAAAATGAAGGAGAATGGTTAGATTTAAAGCCATAAGGATATGACATGTTGGGCCTTAGGTGGATTCATGAACTAATATATAGTCCCTTTCAAAGAAAACAAAGTAAATATGGTGTTAAAATTGGAATTATCTTGAATCACTAAGAGGAGGCTACCTTTTAGGATGACTTAGAGATTTTTTTTACCTAAACCTAGATAGTTAACCAAGAACCAGTTCAAAGGAGGAGGTTGGAGGGGCCCCTAGAGTCTAATTTGGTGAAAGTCTTAAATAAATGGACCAATATGTATATATTAGAGACATGTTTGTCCCATTTAATCCACTTGAGAATATTCTAAAGGGATCAATAACTAGAAATCTCATCTCACATATCATGAGCTCTCAAAGGTAAGGTGATTTCTATCCCAGTCCATCACAAGTAAGTGATGCCAAATCCTTTTCATTTGATCCAAGTGGAAAGTACTTGTAAATTACAACCTTATATATACATTATAGTAGGATTCATGTTTTTATTTAAGTGCCCCTATGTACATTTATTTGGTAGGTTAGTTTTTATTTTTTATTGCATTTGCCCTTGTTGTTTTATTTTGGTCCTTATTGTTTTAAGAGGAAGTTCCAAGAAGAGGTATCCTTGCATCATTTTCATGATTAGATTAGTTGTAGGGAGGTGAATCCATGCCCAATGGATCATATAAGACAAAATGAATTGGGTTCTCAAGTATAACAGGCATGCTTCTATGTAAGTCACCAAAAATGTTGGCCATATTTGGGCCACATACTAAACATGTGCCTAGTTGCTAATTATCTTGATGCAAAGTAAGAGGTAGAGTTCCTAATTGATTAGATGATCAAAATGCTCTGAACTAAATCTAGATGGAATGAGTGAAATGGAAAAATCATGAATCTCATAATCTTTTAAATCACTTTAGGTTCACTTCAAGTGTAATTCATCAATTTCTAAAGATTGGTCCAGAGTTGTAGAGACCTTATGGAGTACTCAAGATAAGCAGGGGAGTATGTGGAATTCATCTAGTCCACTCTTTCCATCCATATCTTATCTAGATGTTTGGTTCTAGTGGTAGATAAGCTGAGTAAGTATTTTCATGGTACTAAATCTCACACATGTGGTAGTTTGAAGAAGAAGCAATCATATGGGTTTGTTCATTTTAAATTCTAGTTCATATGCACCAAGTGTTGGCCCATGTGATGAATCATAAAAGAAGATACACATGTTCAAGTTAGATCTTAAAATATAATTTTCTAAGTCTCCATACTTAGCCATTTTAGACCAGACCATCATCAAGACATCATGTAATATCACAAAGGCCAATTAGCATCAACATTCTACAAAAGCACATAGAAAGCTCAAGTGGCCAATAGATGAAAAAGGTTTGTTCCTTTCAATGTTATTCCATTCTCTACATTTTTGGTATCCCCATGATCTTATCACTTCAATTTTTTTAAATTATAAAGTTGGTTGAAAAATGGTAAACATCTACATAGACACCATTTTTAAGACCCATAAAGTGATTGTTTGGATTTAAAATCCTTAGTGTAAACCTAAGAAGGAACACATGAATGATAGGTGTCAATTACATGAGAGATTTAACAACTCAAATGGTCAATTAATCTTAGGGACTAATGAGGAATAGAGCCTGGGGAAGTGGGTCCCAAAGAGCTATAGTCTACATTTAATGAAATCTCAAAATATGATGGAGAAAAATAGAGTCAAAGGGGTCAATGATCTAGGTTGATTGCTTACATCTAACAATAAATAGATGAGCTAGGACATTCAATGAAAGTCAATAAAGTAAAATGGACTCAACTCAACAAGTAGGATTAAAAGACCCAAAATTAGGTCCAACCTAAGTTAGAAGAAAAATTAAAGGAAAATAGCTTGATGTCGAATTAAATTAGACCAAAATGTTTTAAGTTAGGTCCATAGAGGTAAAATAGGTATTTTATACCTAATATGAACCAAAGGGTGGTGTTTGGCTGCCCAAAAAAGTACCTTACATTAAATAGAGTGCCATCTTATTTATTATAATAAAACCTAAAAATAATATCCTTATATTAGTTTTCATCTATAGTTAAGATGGGTCCAAATTTCCAAGTATAGAGTAGGTATGTACTTTTAATATAGAGATGTGTAGTCCTTTCAACATGATCTCATCATTGATAAATTTCTACTCAGATAGACTTGAGGCATGGCTTAATCAAATACATGAATATGAAAATTTTGTCCTCAGAATGAAATATAGTGAAATATCCAAAGCAAAGTGACTTGGGGAATTGGAAAGTAGTTGGAGCATTCATTTCTAGTAAGATCATGACTTGCCACTTTTGACAAACTCTTGTTTTTTAGTGCAACTTGTTTGACTAATAGAGTGATTCAGAGGATATGCTGGAAAATCGTGAATATCTTGCTCATGATAACTTATTTTTACTAGACCAAAAGCTTGATGAAATATCTCTTGAAGCTGATAGCTCATTTATTATCATGAACACCATGCTCACCCTTTTTCTCTCCTCCCCTTCTCCAATATTGTCCCTTTCTTTTTATCTTGTAAAGGGTTCTTAGATTTTAGACTTTTTATCTTTCTAAGAGATAGAACATTCCTTGATATTATAAAAAGTATGTTCATATTGATTAGGCTTGAATCTATCAAGAATTTATAAAAATGACCTCTTGATGCAATACAATATTTTATTAACCTATCTTCTACTTTGAATATGTGTTTGGCAAGCTGTGCATTATGGCATTGTGTGAAGGATAATCCTCCTCATCCATGGTCCTTATTTCTAACTATGTTTAAGGAGTTTCAAATGTTTTTAAGGTTTATATTAGTGTTCTACTTTGAACCTCTTCTATGAAATACATATGCAAATTATCTTGATATTAAGATTGTGTAAGCTAGTATTATCTTTAGTATATCTAGTGTGGGTTCAATTTTATGGGAGTTTCCCATTTAAAAATTGGTGAATCACTTGGTTAATTTTATTTGTATCCATTATTATCTTTTTAACCGTTTTCCTATGAAGAATTAGGCTTATCATTAGTCTTAGGTGAGCATCAAAGAGGAAGTTAACATACTCTAGAGGTTCAATCCCAACATAGGTTACCCACAACTTGGGGTTATCCCAATTCTATATTTTAATTAGAGAGAGCCTAAAAAACACTCTCCAAGGTTATAAATTAAGCCTATAATAGTAAAAAAAATCATATAACAATAAAATCTACAAGACAGGTGGAATCACAAACACCACCATCTCCCTTTTCATTCCAACTCACTCTATTAGCTTTCCATACATATTCTAAAACCACACTTTCCACATCTTAGGCCCCTCAACCTACGCACTTCATCACTCCACAAGACTCCCTTATCAACATTAAGGAGATTTTAGACAAATATGTGAATAATATTTAGTTAGATCTAATAATTTCATAATCCACACAATAAAAAATCAACATACATCTGAATAAGATAGCCCAGTGTAGAAACAACATTTCGGATGATTATTTCAAGAAATTATGAATTGTGATTGGATGGAATACTTTGTTCTTTTGGAAGACATAGTACAAAAATTCATTCAAGATATCTCCTAGGCCATGCCATAGTGTAAAGTAGATCCCAAATGGCCCTTAGATTAATTATTCTATAAGATAATGAAAAAATTGATCAAACATAAGTCATTATTGGAAATAAATAATCAAAATATATGTACCATTTATGTAGATGAATTTAATCATAAAAAAATACACAAACATTGGTAGAGAACAAAACGTAGAATTACACTTAATACACACATTTCTTCTCTTTAGAAAGTAATATTAGATGTTTTAATGCATGTTACATTAACACTAGGGTGGTTAGCAATAACGTTAGTAGAAAATAAATAATTGGATATTTTATATGCGGAGATGAACTAAGTTTTCACCCAATATTCAGTTAGAGAAAAAATATTTTTAGGCTAATGGCTACATTACATAATGGAAATATTTTGAGGCATAAATACTCATAAATCACCAATAATTTATATATTCATGTATAAATCCTTAAGATTTATGGAATTTTTAATTTTTTGGGTCATATCAAGTATGATACAAAGGGGTTAATTTTGGGGATGATGTTGGTAGGATTATTTTTTGGAAAATATAACATAGAGACCACACCACAAAAGCCTATGTTCATTTCATACAATCTTCATACGACAATATTTGGATTATATTTAGCCTTAAAATGTATTTTAATTGAAATCATTTTCATATAGTGAATGAAAATATGAAAATACTCATCTTTTCTATATTAATGAAAAGTGAATTAGTTTGCATTAATATTTGTCTATGTAATTATTGGGTTTATATTTACTTATGTATGATTAATGGTATAAACATTATTTTAACTTGGATGAGTCTCATTGTAAACATCAATGGTATATAAAATAACTAATTATGAACTCATAGTTTGATGTAGTGTTAATGTCAACACTTAATATCTTATTAATAATGGACATGCACCCATTCTATATAAGATATTAAAAATATTATCAAGTAATCACATCATACACAAGATAAATATATTTGACATGCAGATTTTTTGTGGGTTTAGAGTTTAGGGATTATAATTAGTAATATAAGATTATATAATTATATTTATAATTAGTAATATGGACATAGTTTGTCATATCCAATATTTTAATATGATAAATGAATACTATGTTCTAAACTATCACATGTAACCACTTTGAGTATATCAATGAGAAATATATACAGAATTATTAATCTATATATGTTTCATGTGTGTTACATTTCATTATGATTCAATAATAAATTTTAATTCAATATAACTACATAATTTATCTAGATTATAATGTATTCTAAAACATGAAACTATGAATTCATGGCTTGACATTATTTTCATGTCAACATTTGGTGTTTGAGCCTAGGTTTCAAGTAAAACTAATGAATTGATAGAATAAATTAGTGGAGTTATGGAAAATAATGAAAGGGTATTAGCATATTATGAGAATTAAAAATAAAAATGATGGAAAAAAAAAAAAAAAAACTTATATGATTTGAGTGGCATGGCTATAGTGGAAAATATTTGTAGTTGAAAACTAGTAATTGATAGCTTTAGGCAAAAATAAAAAGAAAAAAAATACCAAGTTGAAAATCTGTAAATGGCATCTTGAGGAAAAAATAAAAATATATGGACAAGTTGAAAAATAGTAATAAATAGCTTAAGGGTAATAAAATCAAGGGATGGTAGTGAAGTGCATTCTGTATATCCCATTAGGTGAATTTAGCCAACACGTGTAAATCGAGAAAAAATGTCATGACATCAATGTTAGGTGCTTAAGAAAATAAGGTATTAAAACTGACCATATGCAACTCTCTAGGTAGATATGTGAATCATATCAAACCTAAAAGTAATAAAACCAAAACAAAGTAATAAAAAATTCAAAGTGGATCACCAATCAAATTAACATCATAAAAATGACAAGATAAAAGATCAAGTAATAAGTAGGAATCATCAAGGTTATAAGGATCAAAAATAATTTTTTATAACACATTAGACCATTATTATGACTATATCAAAAAAACATATACATGCACAAGAAAAAATTAATATGGCATAGATCTCACTCCACTCCCCCAGCAAACCAAAGACTACCAAAAATACTATAAAATATAGATAAAAACTCTTTCCATTTCATAAATATTTCTAAGTAGCATAACTTTATAAAATAATTTCTAGTGCCATTTTTAACTAAGTGATCTATAAATAATTAATAGAGAAAAAAATGGACACCCCCTGCATCATTAACTTATAAACCTTCACAATCCCTAAAGAAAAGCATGTAATCACTAAAGTAATAAACTCAAAACGTAAAGGAGCATATTCCAAACCTCTAAATAGTTTTTTACACCTAGAATAGATGTTTAAATACACATTTTATCATTTTATATAAATTTAGCAAACTTGGATGGAAGTATACGAATAAGAACTCATTCACCAGGTGCCAAAATAGAATACTTGGGATTGGAACCCCAAAGAAAAAATCATCCTATAGATGAAGCTAGATGGCTTGGGAAATTTACATATTTTGTTTTATCAGACACTAAACTAGTAATTCTAATAAGTCACATTCATAATGGGATATTATTCTTATACAAACTTCATTTGATTACTTCCCATGATATTTAAAGGATAATTGGGTTGATGAACAAAGGAAAAAGCATTCATAAATATGGGAAGAAGGGTTCTGCCAAAGTAAAATATGATGCCAATTACTTAAATTCCACCCAAATCAACCATGACATCCACATATCATCCATTGCTAGTATAGTCTATAGATATGCAGTAAAAGTAGTGGCATGGAAACTTTATTTTACCAATATTTATGATTTAATGAGCATTAAGAGAACAATGGTGGTAGTTTTATTTGATATGATGTCAATGGAGGTCAAATAAAAGCTATACCAAGGACTCTTAAATACTTAAAATTCCAACATGTTAAAAATTAAGAAAGGTAAACATGATTTATGATATGGATTTTTATTAATTTTACCTAGTAATGTATTATACAAACACCTCCTGAGTACAAATGAACAAGTAGAATGGGAAAAAGACAAAACCATAAAAGATCAAATATAAAATTATATGGATACCATGACCATAGGACATCAAGTTTCCATTGCACTTATGTGGGGATTTGAGTTATAACACACACTCAACTCATAGTATATAATTTCACCTCAAATTGTTGACAAGTATAATAAAGATTTTTACTTTTCCACCACCATTGACTACATCTTCAGCTATCCATATTATCCATGTGGCATCATTATTCCACCCATTCAATATGAAGTTTCATATGATCATGTAGATTAAATTATTCTAGTCTCCATATCCTTTCCAATATTATTATGAAAGTCCATCCCACAAGAGCTACAATCCACTTTAGAATAGTTGGTGACTAAAATACAAGGGCAACCATATATTGGCATGCCAGTAAAAGAGGAGTAAGAAATAGAGGAAGCCCCAAAACAAATAGTGGCACCTAAGGAATCAAATAAAAGTCAATGTAAACATGTTAAGTTATAATTAAAGGCATGACCTTAAAAAACTAATTAAGAACTTTTTGCACACCAAATGGAGGAGATACATGCATCCCAAAAGATCAAGAAAACACATCTTGTTAAGGAAAACATTGGACCCATATTTAGTGACTTTATTCAAAAATAAATAGTAAATAATATACCATAAAATGAAAATAAAAGATATACCACCCACTAAGATAAATAAACAAAAGATGAAAATGGATAAATATCCCATAAAATTGGACCAATTCAAATAAAACTGATCGACATATTAGATATAGAGTTCAAAGTAGAACCAATGCAAGAAACAAAGGGTGAAGAATTAGAACCAATTCTATAAAAATAGGTTGAAGAAGAAGAAATCCCAAAAAAATCCATGACAACTAAATTTTACAAAGCACAAATAAATGATGTCTAATCATTGGCAAAGGTTAAAAGTTTGGAAGAACAAACTAAGAAGTAAGAATAAGAGAATAAATAAAATGAGGAAAAATAAAAATAGGAAAAAATACAAATACAAACTGAAGAAGATAAGAATAAGGCATCACAAAAGTCCAAATAAAATAAAGAGAAAAAATATGCCACATAAAAAAATAAGATACTGAGAAAAAGGTTCAATAAGATGTCATGGCCATGTAAAAATCACCAAAGGCTTTAATGGCTAGGAAAAATTAAAAACATGAAGAAAAAGAGAAAAAGGAGAAGGGTGAGAAAGAATAGAAAAATAAAACAACTTTAGGTGCCAATAATACTCATGAGGAGAAAAATAAAAAGTTATTTTAAGATTCCACGCATAGAGAATAAGAGAAGGAAAATAAAAATGTGGTAATAGACACCATGCTCAAATAAGATGAGGACAAAAATAAAAATGAAGTGAAAGATTCAACTCTTAAAGATGAAGAGGAAAAAAATAAAATGGTGACAAAATATGCTACCATCATATAATTATAATATAAAAATCAAAAAGTGGTATAAGAAGATATCCAAAAGGTTGAAAAGGAGAAAAAAATAAGGTGACTATAGAAGATGCCCAGAAAAACACCACTCCAAGCCCCACCATCCATTTCCACTTTACCAATGAACACTAGTCACCTCTTCTTCCCACTCTATCTACCCTACATCTCCCACCCCAATATTCCCTTTCCAAAATAAAATTTGTCATCACTCAATGTATGTAAGTGAACAACATCAAACTATCACACACTTTGTTTGACACAACACCATAAAAAATAAGTATACAATTGAATGTTTTAACCCCTAAGAAGAATAATTTGGGGATTAACCTTTAGTAAATATTTAAATATTACTATATAAATTGGTGTATAATAATTAAAGAAACATTGAAGGATGCCATCAAGGAGACAACGAAGGTCATTCCTCAATTTGAAGAAGATCTAAAGCTACCAATTGACCAATGGTTTAAGAAAAATTTATATATTTTTATTAAATTCCAAGAAATATTTGAGGTATACAAATAGAGCATCAACAAAAGTTCCATATAATATTTCAAACTCTAATAAAATATTAAGCCTTTGTCTAGGAACATTCAAAAGTATAACACATAAAAAACAAGTGTTGATATTCTTCACAAAGTGATAATAGATGCCACCACATATTTTTTTCTCACATTTAGGTGGATAGTGGTAACATTAATCAAAAATAAATCCTTAGATATCCTTGAGTAATAATTTAACCATGTTTCAACCCATATGATATTGATAAGGGCCTCAAAGGCACATAAAGGACACAAAATTTGTAATTTGGAGAGAAATTTTAGGAGCAATAACAAAAATGAGTGTGGATAATAGTAAAAGTTGAGGAATTAGCCTAATCTTAATTTATTTCATCGATCAAATTAAAAAGGATATTGTGACTTATTTAACTTTTGTTTCCAATCATATTTCCCCTAATGATATAATATAATTGTTTCGAGAATATATAGTTAACATAGAAAAAATCAAGCCACTAGTTATCTCATAGAGAATAAATATTTTTAGACACAACTCCTCAATAAACACAAGATTTTTTTTAACAAAAACTAATTAGATAAACAAAAATTGGTATTATTTATTTATGTTGTCTTGAGGATGAGATGTATGATTAAGTCTATGGATGATGTTGGAAAATTTCTTCATGTAGTTCAAAATGAATAACTCATAAAATTTCATGGTTATACAACATGAAAAATCACTCATGTGTCCATTATATAGCTACACATAAACAAATAAACACACAAAAATGACACAAATATTGGATTATAACATTGTATTTAGACTTAGTTTTATAGATAGAGTTTAGCCTATCCAATCTTCTAATTTGATATATGAATAATATGTTTTTGATTATCACATGTAACCACTTTAAATATATTAATGAGAAATATATTAATATGTAATTATGAATCTATATATGTATAATGGGTATTATGTCTCATCATGATTAAATAATAAATATTAAGTCAATGTGACCAAATACTTTATCCATACATACACATAGTCTAAAATATCAAAATATGAATTCATGGTTTGACATTTTTTTAATGTCAAGAAATATGTGGTAGCTACCCAATCTGCATGACATCAAGATAATAATATTGACATCTTAAAAATAAGATAATACTTTTATCTTGTGTAGGATGGGAAAATACCCATTATTATCTTATGTAAAATGGGATTGATTACTAATAATATTAATGTGGTGAAGAATGATATTAGGAATATTATAAATTAATTCCATTTTACTTAAGATAAATATATGTGATAGTTGATAAGATTCCTATAGACTTGTGTCAAATGTGAATTTACGCAATATACATGTCAAATATTCAAATTTTATGTAGAATGAGATTAATTTATAATAGTATTAATATCTTTTGAATAATGATCATGTGACCATTGTTCACAATATATTAATAATATTATCAATTACACCCATTCTACACAAGATACATATATTTGACATATAGATTAGGTAGTTTCCTATTCTACATGATATCACGATATTAAGAGTATTGGTTTCTTACCAAAAAGACAATAATATTATCTCATTTATAATGGGTACATGACCATTCTTATCTTTTGTATAATGGACATGTTTGATAATATTATTAATATCTTGTTCAGAATGAGCATGTTCCCATTCAACAAAAGCTATTAATATCATTATCTATTAATCCCATTATACATGAGATACATATATTTGACATATAGATTAGGAAACTTAAAAATCTAAATGACATGAAGATATTAAAATATTAGCCTCTTAAAAATAATCCAATATTATTTAATTGTGTATAATGGGCACATTAGCATTCTTATCTTTTGTCAAATGGGATAATAATTGATAATATTTTGTATATATTATTTATAATTGGCATGTGCCCATTTTGCATAAGACATTAATAATATTATAAATTAATTGAATTATATACAAGATAAATATTTTTGATAGAAAAATATATTTTTATCTTTTGTAAAATGGGCACATGTACATTTTGAACAAGATAAGAATAATATGAACATCTTAGACCTATGTTATTAGGTTATGTATACTACAAAAGTTAATAGTACAGTTTATAATATTCATTTATATTGTATAATATTATACTTGACATTAAGATGAGAATAATTTCCTCTTAAAAAGAAGCTAATATTCTTATCTTGTGTATAGTGGGCACATGTTGATTCTACACAAGATTTAAATAATATTACTAATTAAACCCATTCTATAACAAAACATGGGAATATTTAATATCATCAATTACTTCCATCATGTAAAATAAGTTAGGGTTATTTAATATTATCAATTATTCCTAGCTTATAACATAAGATAGGACTGATATTCTTATCTTGTGTAGAATGGGCACATGCACATTCTACTCAAGTCATTAATTATATTATCAATAATTCTCATTATGTAACACAAGTTTGGGGGAATTATTCAATGGAGTAATGAGTATAAAAGTATACCACATAAGCTTACAATTATACCATGAAATTAGATAGTTACAAACTTCACTTATGTTATCAATTGTACTTTGTGACATATCATAGAGAAGACCAACAATGTATATGCATGAATAAACATTGTTCAGGTTGATATTTTGTATTGTATTTAGTATTAATAATTAATTTTAATGATGGATGTGATACTTATATTTCAAATTGAGCATGAATACACACACACAGCTAGGTTATTTAATGATTTATTAATGATAATTGAATCATGAGTCGTCACTATGTAACACAAGATAAGATCAATATTCTTGTCTTTTTTAGAATGGACATTCTCAATTATTAGTCTTATTATAATATTGTATTATGATCTATTTATAATGTACATGTTTATTCTTATTCAAACCCTAAACTATCAATTTTTCCCATTTTACAAAATTAATTAGGCCCATTCCACACAAGATAGGATCAATATTCTTATGATAATTTTGTATAATGAGCCACTTATTAAGCCTCTTATGAATAAGATAGGATGAATATTATTATATTATTATTATTATTATTTAATTAAAACAAAAATAAAAGTGGAAATTACATATATGTATAATGATAAAAAATTATTATTTATATTCATATTTAATTATCAAATTAAATTTGAGGTTTATATGGTTAGATTGATTGCAATTAAAAGGTCATTCAAAATAATGTCTACACTTCAATTGATTCTAACATGTATTACTCAAATTTATTTTAAACCTTATTTTTAATAATAATAATAATTAAATTTTATAATTATTTAAGAAAATTATATCCAAAGGAAAATATTACTCTTCAAATATTAAAGTTGATCCCATAATCGAGGATACAAATAGTTTATTGATATCAAGAAATCTTAAATTAAATTACAGCATTCTTTAAATAAAATCAAGCACACTTCAAGAATTCTTGACATATATTTAATGATGATAATGATCCATTAAATTTTAGGTATTTATGGGCATTGAAAATATGTTTTATGTACTAAATGCTCAAATAATTTATATCATAACTTGTATATACACAATTTTTAAACTTTATCAATTACTAATGCTTTGTCTCTTTCAAGAACCCATTCAGTTCTAATTATTCTAAGTGTATGCCTTAAAGGGTGGACCAATAAATAGGTGGGTAGACCATTGGTGCTTCATAAGATTAGTATTCCTTATAACACTATTTGAAACCAAAACAAACCTCTCTTATACATTTACCTAATCTTTGACACCTCCCTTACACACTCCAAGAAATTCACCAACTCAATAGCCCCTACCTAAGTGAAAATATCTTTTTGTCATTTACCAAAATAAGTCACATGGGCTAACCTTGTTCTTAAAAATGCACATGTTACCAGACTAGACTATCCCAACTAACCTAGTCTGGGACCTAACAACTTTATTTATTATATAACAGGGTTGACTAGGATAAATATATTGACTAAAAATTTGGAAGGGTTTAGGGTTAGATCTAGCTATATAGACACATTATTTTTGCCATTTTCATTAAAAATATAGAGATAACTATTCATTTGTGCTTTTTTATAATCTAATCTTATACCATTATACTTGAGGAGTCATTACTTAGGGTTTAAATTGAGAAAGAATACTTTGAGTGTTAGATGCATAGGAGAAGTCTTATAGCCTAGAACTAGCCTATATTTGTGATCCTTACAAACTAGAACAACCACTTGTAAAGCACCATTGGTAAAGGGAGAGATTAAACTTTGATGGGTCCATTTCCAAGATAAATATTTATAATCATACTCCTCTATTTTGGTAGATAGAATTAGTATAATTAATGTCTCTTGAATGTGTTTATCTCTCCATGCATTAGGATTATATCTATATTGACTTGATTATAGTTATTAGTTTCAAGTTTATATTTATGTTTATTATCCTCATTTTGTGACACATGATTTGGTGAGCACTAAATTATTTTTAATTTACATTTATCATTTACTTTGATAGGAAAACAAAGGACCTAACAAGGGTTTATTTATGGTATTACTTGACTAGAGGTTTTGGAAACCTCTATAATGATATTGTGTGGTAAAAGACCAATTAGTTAAGTTTAGCAAATCCATATTAGACATGACCTTGATTGTCTAAATGTATCAATAAGTAAAAGGGATAGTATGATTTATCTTATTCAAGCTAGGATTGATTTATAAGCAAGCTTTACCATCCCTTGTATACATTCTAGTGAATGCAACATGAACTAACTCTTGTAAGTTTTATTTCATGACCTCATTTATTATTTTTTATTCTTTATTTCATTTTTACATCATTGGATTGAGTCTATTCACTCAATTTAACTTTTTTATGCAATATTAACATAATCTCTTTGATCAAATGTATATTTATTTCATGCTAGTCATATTTAACCACAAGTAACTAGATCGATCCGCTAAACTCACTTCAGTTCTTTACATACAAGTTTTCAGACTCAGTCGATCTAATAAACTTTATTAGTATATTAAAATTATTCATCTAGATGGTATAATATAAAAATATAAAACTAAACATCTTCAAAATTATCAAGTTCATTTTCACCATACTAATCATTTATTTTCCTCATTATAGTCCTATGTTTCATAGTTTTTAGTCTATAAAGTTGTAACCCTATAGTGAACTAGTTCAACTAGATTGACATATTTTTATAACCTTACTTATTACATAAAAGACTTAGTCAACTTGATCAACTATGTTTCTCTAGATCTTGATTTAATAAATAGAATCAACACAATTGATTATATTCTATACTACTTGCATACTTGGTCACCTCAATCGAATCATTACCATTCAATAAAAATTAATTGACACATATTACTAGTAATTAACCAACCTCTCATTTTTTGATTGCTTGCTTAAGTAGCACACCTATAATAAATAATAAGTTTTAATTTATTGATTTAGTCACACTAATTTTATTTTATTCACATAACTTATAAACCACATAATATCAAAAATCATTAAAAAGATTGTACCCAAGGTTTATCTACTTGGATTTCATCACAAAGGGAGAAGCCAACTTAGTATTTTGGCTGAGTATAAATATGTAGTTTATGATATATATTGGAAAATCACTCGACACCCTTATCATTTCAATATTGTGAAGTGAGGGGGTAGGCCCTAATATAAAGATAGTAATATCACCAATATAGATCCCTTTCATCCTTAACTACCTAAAACCATCCTTAGATTTCCTTTCTAGTTCTTTTTTATAACGAATTCCCTATCAAATTTATTTATAAAAAGTATAATTAATAACATTTAAGAATGACCACATAGATTAGAATTTATATTTCATTTATTATTCTTTAATAATTATATGATATATTACAAAACTTGTATTAACCAATATTGATATAAGTCTTATGTTCTATACTGCAACTAAATTAACTAGTTCAGCCTAGTTGCCTATGTGTTTCTTTTAAGTATTTTGTAAAATAACACTAGATCATCCAAATTCACAACTATCAAAACCTATCTTTATCCTAATAATAAAAATAGACCCACACAATTATATATCATACAATTTTTATCTTCCATAGAATACATTAATTATGTTTGATCCAATCTCTCATAGGTTAGTATCTAATGTTGGTCTTACATCCAAACTCTATTGACCTAGTTGATTGTGTACCTCTTGGTTGATCTTTTTCTATAACTAGATGACTTTGCTTCTATTTTTCACCTTTACTTTCTTATCTTGATTCTTATTCTAAGAACCATGAAACCCCCTATCAAAATCATTTTGTACAACCTTAATATATTTAGATGATATATGGGATGTTATTTCCCTCCTACCCTTGTCACCCAAGAGGATGCTCACCCTTGGTGCACTTTCTCTCATCCCTCATCTTTAGACTACAACATGGTCTAAATTTTCCTAGCCAATGACATTTATGGATCATATTTCACACTTTTCAAGACAACTATCTTTCTCCAAATCACCCTACTACATTATAGGGGAAATTACCACAAGTTAAACTAATAACCCTATAGGAAATATTTTAAACACTAAAAACATGTCTCCTAACAATCCTCCACCCAAAAACTCATCCCTTAATACCAATTTAGTTAATTTCCCTCCTAACAATCCTAATAATACACCTTTAAACACTAATAACCTCAATCTACCAATTTACACCACTCAAATTATTACAAAAATAGTGAAATAATTGAATAGTATGTAAACATTTAATACTTCTCAAATGATGGAAAAGAAACATCATTTATTAGACATGTATAATCAACCTCTTATTCTCCTACCTAAAAATAACCAAAATTATATTCTTCCACTTCTAATATATGCCACAACAAATATCATTAACCAACCCGCTATACATAATAATATGCTCCAAAATATTAAAAATGAACATTTAGTCCCCTTCATTATTTCTATTGATAGTTGAAATATCTCTCCAACTATTAAATATGATTGGACTAAAAACCCTGGATATTTATTTAAAGTGTTTGGTAATCTTTATAAAAAGTGGATTCAAACTAATACTTTTGACACTATCAAATTTTTTGTTAAAACATTAATAAGATATGTATTATAATGGTATAATCAACTCCATCAACATTATATATGAAAATTCAAGGATTTAGTTAATCCTATAGTTAAGAAATTTCAACAAAATGATCTTCCTAAAAATTATCTTATCCATTTCATCAATCCTATATAATCCCCTTCTAAATCATCTTATGATTTCATTAAACAATAGAAATCCTTGGTTAAAAACATTGATCATAACATGACTGATGATAACTTATTTAAATTATTCATAATCACCTTAACACCTTCCTTTCAGTATAAGGTTTGAAATTTTTCTTCCCAAACTCTAAATGACGCCATTGATCAAGCTAAAATACAACACTTTCTTATGAAATAGTTTGAGCCAAACCTCAAAACCGTCAAAGGATCTTTCTAAAACTCTACTAATCTAATCACTAGAAATTATCCTCAAATAAAACTAGGATTAGCCAAAGTGGATAACCCCCAAAATTATCATGTAACCTTAAATATTCAACAAATGAAATAATTATTAGATCCTTCTAAACCTTTCACTTACACCAATAATCCACTCACATGGTATGATCTTAACAAATTTTGTTGGTTTCATGTGAATATGGGTCATTACCATCAAACATGTCATGGTCTTAGCATATTTATTATTTATTTTATATTATGAGATACATTCAATCATGATGTTATGATCAAAATAAATCATCATGATTATGTTAACACATCTCAAAAGAAATAAGTTACCAAGCCTTCCTACTATAAACATTCAAAAAAAAATTCTACTTCCAACCCAAAAAATTTAAACAAGTATATATGTACAATTGCCACTAACTATGACCATTATTATATAATTCTCAATATGTCAATGCAACTATAGTCAACTATCAACATAAACCTACTCACAAATATCATATCACTAAGCCAAAAATAACATCACTTGATGAACAACTTCTTGAAGACATAACCACCACTACCATACCTTTTAAAACAAATGAGAAAACACTCCCAAAACTAAAACCTCATAGTAATTCTCTTCTTAGCATAGGCATTATACATTCCAAGCCTGGTGTTGGTTCTTCATCTTTTAAATCTCATTAGAATTTTGTACAAGAACTCAACTCAATTCCTTTTAAAATAACACTCATGGAGTTACTTTGTAATTATCCATATCAACATAAATTATTAATGCAACAATTACAAGACATTGAAGAACCACCTTCCTTTGAATGGAATAACCCCTTCAAGATCATTCACCAACAGAAGTACATATTATTGAAATGATTTTTACTTCTTCCAAAACTTACATATAATTCCTTGAAGAAGATATGATTAATGATGAAATTATTTTTTGAGTTGATGATCCACCTATTTTCACTAAAATTTTAATTAATACCACTTTTATTCTAAAAGTCTTAGTTTATGAAGGATCATGAATTAATGTTACCTCCTTTTGGTTAATTATATAGCTTGGGTGTACCAAATATCACCTTAATCAAACTTTTCTCACATGTTGAGTATTTGATAAGACAAATAAAAAACCACTTTTTGGTATTTGGCTCCCCCTCACTATTGTACCTAAGGCTATATATACCAAGATCATGGACCTTGACTTACCACTATCCTACAATAACTCCTAGGTCACTAATGGACACATCACATAAGGCATATTACCTCCTCATGTATTCAATGTATTAAATTTATCCATAATGAAAAAAATTATAAACATGAAGCCAATACTAATCCATGGAGTATTTAACTACCCAACTCTAAGTTTTAGTATTGAATCCCAACCATTCCATGAATTAATAGTGCACCTCTACCTGGATTCATTAACATGAATCCATATTTACATGTCACTCTTGTCAATTCTAATGATGATAAACTAAATGAATTACAAAACACTTGTAATAACACTAATATACATAATTATATTTAGGAATGGATTCTTCCTTATTTTCTTCCACATGATCATACCATCCCTCTAGTTGATGAGATCACTAAAATTCCTCCTCTATGTAATACACACAAAGTTTATTACATATAAAATTATTTTAGATGTAATTAATATGGAGTGGCAATATTATTTTAAGATATTTTAACATTGTGTACCCAAAAGTTTAGTCATTTAGGTGTAGCTACTTCTGATACTTCTCTAGAGACAAATACATGCACTATTTCCCATGCCTATGATGATAACTATAGTATGGCTCAAGCTCAATCACAAGAATTAGATGTATAAAATTATCAATAAACATTAACCAAAATGATTTAATTTAACCATGACATCCATGCTATTCATATATCAAATTCAAGTGAATTATAAATCAAAGTTCATGTATCTCCCATTAATATTCCACTTATCAGTACTCTTAATTCTAAAAAATTCATAAATTTTGGAACCATCTATACCTTCCACACCAAGAACTGATCTACCAAATTTCATTCCTTCCCATGATCCTATAAATACTATTAAGGCTATCCACCTCACTTCAATTGAGCCTCCATCTAAAACACAACATAACACATCTATTATAAATCTAGTTGAATCAATCAAACTCAACCTACAATTCACCTATACTTGAAATTAGCATTGATGTTAAAGCCACAAATGAATGACAAATACATTTTGAATATGATCACCATGGTAATAAAATAATTTATTTTAAAATACACATATAATACTATGGACCCTTACCCACACTCCCTAGTGATGAAGCCATACTTGAGTTACTCCATGATAAAGAACCTTAACTTCCATGAAAACATCACAAACTTAGAAACTTCAAATGAAAAGCTTCTCATGTTTAAAATTTTATTATTAGTGTGGAACTTAAGACAAATCCTACTTATTCTCTTCCTAATTCTCTATATAATTTCCAATATGTAAATGTTATGATCATTAAATAAACAACAACAATATAATATAGTACACCATTATATCCTAAACCCATCACTATCTCTAAAGAAATCACACCAACAGAGCTTGATAACTTTATCTTATTCTTCAATAAGTATCATGAAATATTTTCTTGGTAATATGAGGATATACAAAGAATTTAACCTAGTATCATTGTACATAACATCATCACTTACCGAGATGCAAAACCCATTAGATAAAAACAATAAAAATTTCCACTTGAAATGTACACCTTATGTCATAAAGAAATTATTAGACTTTTGTATGCCAAGTTTATAAAACATATTGACTATTACGAATGGGTATAAAACATTGCTCCCATTCATAAAAAATTCACCATGGTCATTCATATATGCATTTATTTTTTACATTCTTAACATTTTTGTCCAAAATATAATATCCTATTACCTTCAATAGATGCCATCATAGATTCCACTACTTGATATGAAATTTTATCACTTATAGATGATTTTTTAGGCTATAATCAAATTCACATAGCCCATTAATACTAACATAAATCAACATTTACTAAGTAATGGGGCACCTATTGCTACATCAAAATGTCTTTTAGCCTAAAAAATTATATAGCCACTTATTAACATGCCATGACTCATATTTTTCATAATATTATACACAAGAAAATTGAAACCTATGTTGATGAAATCATTTCCAAATCTAAGAGTCAAAAAACACACCTCATTTATCTATATATTATTTTATTATCATTTAATCAAATACAAAGTTAGACTTAACCCATACAAGTGTGTATTTGGCATCACATCTGGTAAAATTTTAGGGTTCCTTGTCTCTCTTCATGGCTTTGATCTTAATCTTAGCAAAATCAATATTGTATTCAACATTATTATTCCTTATTCCATTCCTAAAATTGACACTTACCTTCTAAATCTTTCAAAAATATTATAGTTTGTCATAGAAATGACTTACAATATATACTCTATTAATTCGCTTATCAAAAAAGTTAATGCTCTATAATAGATAGATTTATGCTAAGAAAATTTTGATAACATGAAATAATCTTTGATCCATCCTCCCACATTTAGACCACCTTAAAGTAATTTTAATTCAATCTTATAAACCTCTTCTACCCAATTTCAATTGGGGAAATTATTTCCCAACAAGATTATACCGGTAGAGAGTATGTTATTTACTACATTAGTAGAGGTCTCATTGAATTTGAAAAATGTAACACTAAACTAAAACATGATTTCCTTACTATCTAATTTTCAACTAAAAAGATTCATCACTATATGCTTTATCAAACCACTTATGTCATTATCCACTCTAACCCACTTCATCATTTATTCTCCAAAGAATTCTTACATGGATATAGAATTGTAAAATGGATGGTCCTCTTGATGGAATTTGACCTTTAAATTATCACACAAAAAATTGTCAAAGGTCAAGTTTTCACTAACTAAATTATATCAAAACCTATATTAGCTACAAATCACCTTCAAGATAATCTCCCCAATTACAACATTATTTATATTGAAGTTTTTAATTAGGCTATCTCCATTAAATATTATTTTCATAATTTCACTACTAAACTAGAGGAAAATAATAAAGAAGATAAAAATATCATTCCCATTACTAATAAATCCAAAGTATTAATCAAAGAGATCCTTAAGGTTACCATTGATTTGCATGAAGACACCTAGACCCTCCATTTTCATGTCACCCAATCCCTCTAAGGAGCTAGGGTAGGTAGTATTCTACAAAACCCACATGATAAGATCAACCCTTTGGTATATATATTATATTTTGATGTTACTAAAAACATGGGAAAATATGAAGCTCTCAGCCTAGGCATGAAAACAACACTTAAACTGGATATCCCATATCTACACACTTTGGATGACTCATAATTTATCTACCACCAAGTTAATGATGATCATCAGTGTAAAAGAAAAAATATAATTTCATATCATCAAATAGAAACCACACTTAGCAAAAAGTTTGCTTCTTCTACCATTGAGCCTATTCTAAGAGATCAAATTTCCATAGTTGATTATCTTATTTCTTCAACATCTCTATTTTATTTTCATCAAATACTTTATGATTCCCAAATTATTATTCAAATAAAATAATCACCTTATTATATAAAACCAAATGATTCACTCATCTTTCACATTGAGGCTAGCACTATTCTAAAAGACCCATTGTATGAAAAAATCATCCAATTCCTTGAATATCAAACCTATCCTCCAGACATAATTTTTTATGAAAAGACCAAAATACATAAACAATCCTTTAAACATGTATTTTAATACAATACCCTTTATTTTCATAATATAAAAGGTACCCTACTTTACTATTTTATGTAAGAAGAGGTTCCTTCTCTCATCAAATAAACACATGGGGGCATTTGTGGTGGTCATTATAGTGTACATGCTACAACACACAAATGCTTATGTATGGGATATTTTTAGCCTCCTTTAGAGAAAGATGCTATCATTTTTTTCCAAAATGTGTAATCCTTACCAAATTCATGATGATCTAATCCATTAACCACTAATTAAGATCTAATCAATGGAGTCTCCTTATCCATTCTGCATGTGGGGATTATATCTCATTGGTAAATTACCTCAGTCACAATATGGTCATGTTTTTGTCATTATTACTCCTAGATATTTTACTACATAGGTATAAGTCATGAATATTATTAGTATCATGGGAAAAAATATTTAAAATTTATCCTTAACCAAATCATTTGTCATTTTTGAGTTCCCCATACTATCATCTATGATAATAGTGGTAAAATTAAAAATAAGGACATGAAATAGTTATTTTTGAGTTCCTACAAATTTTCCACAACTTACCATCTAAAAATCAATGGCCAAGGTAAGGCCACTAAAAAAATTATCAACAAAATATTACAAAATACCATTCAAGAAACTTCCACTAATTGACATCTTCACTTCTACCTTACACCTTAGGCTTACTATACTAGCATATGTACTTCCACTAGGGTAACATTGTTCTCACTAGTATATGGTTCTAAATTTGTCTTATTATTATAAGTTGAACTCCCATCTTTATATGTGTGTGTGTGTGTGTGTGTGTGTGTGTGTGTGTGTGTGTGTGTGTGTGTGTGTGTGTCTATATATATATATACACACACACACACATATATATGTATATATATATATACATATATATATGTATATATATATATATATATATATATATATACATACATATATATATATATACATATATATATACATATACATACATATATATATATATGTATATATATATATGTATATATATATATGTATATATATATACACACAGATATATATATACATACATATATATATATATACATACATACATACATATATATATATATATATATATATATATATATATATATATATATATATATATATATCTTCAAGGCACCATCCTTGATTAATAATTATATTAATCTCATCTTCATGCCTTATACCTTATTGATGAACACTTTTTAGTTGATTTTAAACAAAAATCATCAATACAAGGCTTGTATCACCAAATAACATAATAAAAAGGTCAAAGTCCACAATTTTAATGTTGGTGATCTAGTCCTTAAATTACACTAAACCAATGATAAATAAGTAAAATACTCCCCAAAATTATGGGGCATTTATTTATTAAAATATATTCTTGGTCTTAGCACTTACCATCTACAAACTAACAAAGGTTATGTTTTCAAAGAACCCATTAAAGCATAATTTTTTAGGAAATATTTTGCTTCTTTTATTAATTTTATATATTTTCCTACTAAATTTTTTTTAGGACTCTGATTATTTCACCTAGTATAAAATTCTATCTTATACACCAACCTTAGTTCCTTGCTTTAGTCCTTTGATTTCTTTAATTTATGAGTTGCATTGTAATACCGTGGATAGTACCCAATTTTCCTCATGAATAATTTTTTCAAATACATATATTTGACATAAAATTTTATCTTTTAATCATAATTTTTTTATTTTCTAATGAATTTTAAACCCACTTGGACTTTTCTTTTGTGTGTTATAGTGTAAGACCATGGATAGGGCCATGATCTCCTCAAAAATACCATTTTTTCCATTTTACACCCACTTGGGTTTTTATTTTATGAGTTGTAATGCAATACCATGGATAGGAAAATAATTTCATCATAAAATATGCATATTATTTCAAAATATTTTTTCAAACTAATTGTAATCACCTAAAGTGGCAATTGGATGCTAAAAGTGATTCTTGAGTTAACTTATCCCTAGGCTATCCATAGACTTATACTTTAGCATTATACTTAATTTTATAGTAATTCAACATACCAAAGTCACCTAGATATATTCATAACACAATCCCATAACTATCATCTTAGACCCCAATCCAAATTGTTTAGCAATCTGCCAAGATAACATTAGTGGCACATTTGGGACACTACAACCACATGACACTAGTGTCCTAAACTAAGTGTTACTATCCTTAACCCTATCTCTTCCCAAAAGATAGTTTTTAAAATGTATTCCCCTCCTAAGGTTTTCTTAATTTCATTTTATTATTTTCATAATAAATAGATCCCTATAAATATAAGTCTAATCCACCTCTATTCACTATATAGAAAATAGATAAAAAAATCTATTCAAACCAAAGACAAAGTTATGAAAAATCAAGGTATTTGATCCCTATTCTACCCTAATTTATACATAATAGCATATACAACAAACATAAGCCCAATTTTAAATAATTTTAAATATTAATCATAATCAAGGAATCTAAGGCCACCCTAATTCTATTATTCACTTACACTTGCATCAAACACTAGGTGGGAAAACTACATCGAGATTGATCCATCTTCAGAGTATTAGTATGTAGTCAAATATATACATAGTGGGGTGTTAAGGATGTCCATTCCATCCTAATAATTCACACAAAATTATTTCTCATGCCATAATTTTAAGGAGATTTTGGTTTGCACATCAAATCACGTTTTTTAGGTACAACATAGAGCTACATGTTTTGGTCATGCAGGAACAAGATATACATACATAGGCATAGGTCCTCCCAAAAAATAGGCATAGTATTATAAATGGGACATTAGTGATACATTGAGGACACTAAACATAGATGGTTCTACTATCCAAATTGGGTTCTATTGTCCAGTGAGTAGATGAATAATATAATCTTGTTGACAAAACAAACTACTGCCCAAATATCAAATTTTAGAACCCAGATCATCTACAACATTCAATTTTTAGATAAGTCTCCATTTATCCTTATTTATTATTATTATTATTATTATTATTATTATTATTATTATTATTATTATAAAATAAAACAAATTACAAGGTCATAATAAATCAATACTTAATTATTTCATATTTATTTAATTGATTTAGGCATCTTGACCCATTAATCTAAACACAATATTTTCATTGTAAAACCCTAAAAAGGTTAAATCATTTAGTGAAACTATCTTACTTCAAATATTTCATCAAACCCTAACTTCCATTCATAAAAAAATTATGTAATAAATTTATGGATAAATACTTAAGATTTTCTAATTTTATCTAGACAAACTAGCAAATTAAAATAAATTTTACATTATGGTTTCAATATATTTTACATCTAATTTAAATTGTTTCAAAGAAACCCTATATTCCAAAACCCTAACCATAAAAACACTTAGGGTTTGTATTATTTTCATATATACTAAATTTAAATTCATAAAAAATATCACAATTTCATGAAATATTTAAATTTAGCAAAATTTCATAGATTACTATTATTAGAAGGTTCAAAATATATAAAACTTATTTTCCTACCCTTCAACTTAAACTGGAAAAATTTAACATATTTGATGAAATTGATAAGCATCAATTAAAATATTTTGTGACCAAACATAAGGATATCCAAGATAATTTCATGAACATTCTTTAAGAGGAAGTCCAAAAGATAAATAATGGTCAATTTTTAACCCCTCTAGTAAATGATGTTGTTACACCTTTAGTGGTGCCCACTCAACCAACTTAGGTAGCGCAACATAATATTGTTATTCAACCATTAATGATAGCTACACCACATATGGCTAGTTATTCTACTCCATATTCACAATCCCTTATGTAGGAGGTTCTTACTCTATAATATAAGGTATTGCATATTGAGCAGGGAATAACTAAGCTATCACATGCCTTGGATTCCAACATTCTCTTGCATACACCTTTAACACATCATATAGTGAAAAATCCTTTTCAATCCAATTTTATATCACCCAAGATCACACTTTATTATGTCAAGGGATACCTAGACCATCACCGTAAAGCC
>JARHVA010003304.1:1652500-1660000 GCA_037957365.1 Torreya grandis
TGGTTTTTATAAATATTGAATGGTGAGTTCTATAATTTAAAGTTCTAATTGATCCATAGAGATCGATGTTATGCATTGAGTCAATATTGTAAGGTTGCACAAGATGAGGTAAACTATTTAAGGTTTAATGTTTGGAAGTGGTGAACTATGAGTTACATTTATAGACTCATATAATAATATTTATGGTTCATGATTGATCTAAATTAGTGAGTACACAAGATGTGATCATAGTGTTCAATGTTTAACTGTGATCATTTGAATTCAATAAAAGAAACACCAATGTCTAGATTTTGAACCATAAATTTTGATATATATAGTTTAACCATTATGTAAGAATAAAAGTGGTATATGTATCTAAGTCACATCTAAAAATAAAAATTTTAAGGTTTGAAAGTGTGTACAAACAAGGTTATAAAGGTACAAAGTTGATTTTGTGTTCGATTGTGTTCTGCAAGTGACCCACAAAGGATATTTGAGCTCATTCTAATGGTATTTCCATGTATCATGATGACTTAGATATTTTATAGTTTTTTATACTATATTAAGATAATTTATGTTTATTATTAAGGGTTGAACAATTAATTTGTAGTATGAACAAAGGTTTAGAAGGTGACTATGTGTTCGTTCATAGTGATTGTGTATATAATTAGTTGTTTGAATAAATTGTGCCTAAGAATAAGGGTATTGTGATTGTTTTTAGAACATAAGGATGACTTATATATCATTTTTAATTATTCCATGCATTTTTAAAGTGTTCTTATGTTTTATTTTTCTCAAATAAGTGTCAAATAGCTAAATAGGTCTCCATAGGACCTAAAAGTGACTTAGGCCTATTTGAAAGTATGTTGTGCTTAAATATGAACCATGTTATATGAATTAGCTGTTAATGCATGTGTTGTGGATAATAGGAAATATTTTGATCTTGTTAGTTCATGAATTCTATATAAATGGTGAAACTAAATGTGTTGGTTTCTAGATTTTTTAGAAGACTTGTGTAAGGTGTATGTGAGAGTTATGGAGCGAAGGAGAGATAGAGTGCTTAGTCAATGAACTAGTGAGTAGAGTAAATTAATGCATTTTTGTATGAATTATAGGTCATATTTTTGATCTCTAAATAGTGATCTTTTAGTTTGAAGATATGTGAAGAGATATGAGTGTGCATATGAGGACAATTTGACTTAAGAAGGAGAGAGATTGTGTGAAGCCTATGTGAGAGACCTATATGAGATAGAAAGGGAGTTTATGCATGGGTTAGATAATTATAAATACATAAACATGTGTTTAATACATAAATAATAAGGTGAAGGTGTTTAAAGGGGGGTTTAAAGTACTTGATCTTCCTTAAGGGTAGTTTCTCCTTGTGAAATAGGTGTTTCACTAAAGACCTTTGATCAGGAGGAATTGATCAAGGTTTTTGGTCTAAAGGAATTGACTAGTATCTTTTTTGTAATTTTATTTAAGACAATTATTCCATGTGTTTTATGCTTAAGAGTGGGTTTTATTTGTGATGAGGGTTTCCCATAGGAACTATGTGTTATGTGTTTGATCTCGTGTATGCATTGAATGAATAAGATCTCTTGTTAATGTTTCTTGATCAAGTTGATATATGCTAATTTCATAATAGTTTGAAAGGATTAGAATTATAATTTAAATGCATATTCTCACTAACTCACCCCCCTTATCAGTGATTATACCTCTAACAATTAGTATCAAAGTAGTTCCTTTGGTAAAGGCTTAACAACTTGAAGGTGATCCAATGTACAATATGGGTAGTCATCAATGATATTTCTCTACTAAGAAAGCACTAATGTTCAATAGGTCCAATTTCACTTTTTTGAGTTCAATGATGAGAATATACATTATGTCTTAGGGTTTGATGTATGACAATCTATTTCAGATGGTTATATTACTCCTAATACTCCTCCATCTAGTACTATAGACAAGAAGTTGTTTGAGAATAATTCTAAGGAAATGAATGTGATCACTTGCAGTCTTATAGAGACTAAGTTCACCAAGGTAGTCCATTGTAAATCTAATAAAGATATATGGGATAAAATTCAAATGATTTATGAAGGATATTCAAAGGTTAATCTTGCTAAATTGTAGACTCATAGAAGGTAATTTGAAAGTCTTAATATGAAGGAAGAAGATTATATGGCATCCTTTTTTTAGAGAGTTGATGAGATTTTAAAAATCATAAAAGGTCTTCAAAAAAATATTTAAGAGCCTATTCAAAAGTTATTAAGGTCCCTTTATCTCAAATTTGATCCTAAATTATCTAATGTATAAGAAAGTCTTGATCCTACTCAGTTAAAGTTTGATGAATTACATGGCATCCTTACTACCTATGAAATGTGGAAGAATGATGATATACCACCAAATAAGGAAGAAAATTTCAAGACTAAAATGAAGAAAAGGAAGAAGTTAAAATATATTAAACCCAATGAGGATAACATTTTTGATATAAATGAGGATGAACTAATTACTTTGATTTCAAATAAATTGAAAATAGGTTCAGGCAAGTATAAGGGTAATCTATCGATAAAATTCTTCAATTATGGAGAGGTAGGACATTTTTATAATAAATTCCCTCATAATTATAAGAATGATGATGATGATGAATATCATGATCAAGGTCATGATGATGGTAAGAGATCATTCAGGTCTGATAAAGTCAAAAAGGGATTCAGAAGGTTTGACAACAACAAGAAGTATTTCAAGGACAAAAAGAATCTATACACCAAAGAAGATTTTAGCTTATTAGATGAGAGTGAAGTTAGTGACTCAGAGTATGATCATGAAAATGATGGTATTGCTGAATATGAAGACCTATTTAGGGTTGATGAAGGTAGTTCTTCACATCAAAAGGAGTCTACTTGGAGTGATTTAGGTGATGATGAAGATGAGATGGACTATGAGACTGCATTGAAAAATTCTCTTAAATAATTTAATATTGAGAATGATTTCAATAAGAAGATGAAATATAAACTCAAGGAGTATGAGGATAAATTTAATGTGTTTGAGGTAAGATTGGTTGAAGACTCTAGAGAGCATGATGGTGTTATCATTTTTTTAAATTCTAAGTTGGAATATATGTCTACAAGTCTAAGACCTAAAGAAAAAGAATTATCAAGGTATGATTTTAAGATTGCATCTTTGAAATATGAGTTATATAAGTATATAGGCAAGGTGAAATCATTTATCAAGTTTGGTAAAAGTTCTAATGATCTAGATGATCTCCTAATAAGTCAAAAGTCAACTAGTGATAGATCTATATTGGTTTTTAATGAAGATCCCAAAGTTACTTCTTAAGTTGACATGAATGTCAATATGAACAAGGATAATCATACTTTGAATATAAATCATTAGAAAAGATATGAAGGTGATAGTAAAATGAAGACAAACTAGATCAGACAGCTAAATACCATGAGGTATACAAGTTTTAGTGGTTACTATTACACTTGTAATCAGTTTAGGCATAAAGATAGAGAATGTATAAGACCTATTAAAAATGAGTTTTCATGGGACTATGATGGGGCTCATTAGTCAAAAGGTGCGACTAAGGTTGAGTGTTTCAACTATCTTGATAAGGGGCACTTTGTTAAGCATTATCCAAACAAGGAAATATAAGGTAAGTCTTCTTCAAAAAGAGCAGGTTGTTTTAGTTATCATGACATGGACACATTGATCACTTTTATCTGAACAAGGTAATACAAGATGAGTTTCCATCAAGGAATATTATTTGATACAACTATAAAACTCTTATTTACATTTCTATATTATGCAAGCAAAGGTCTACAAATTAGAATAGGTTCAATTAGGCTTCAAGAGTACAAGGAAGAAGGCAAGTCAACTCATGGAAGTAAAATGTGGTAAGTATGAGTCATGATGAGACTGTAGGTCCAAATAATTTTTTTGTATGGTGGAAAATAATAAAATATTTGAAGAATGCTAAGGGATCTCATTGTCTACTCATGTTGTGAATAAATAAAAGACCAAGGTGTTAGTTAAAGCTAGCTTTGAGGCAAGTATGGATCCAAGTGAACACCCTACTATTATTAAGCAAGCTTCATGTAAAGAACATCAATTGTTAGTGCCTAGTGATGAGATTCAAAACTATAAGCTTGATTCTTAAAAAGAAAAGGTATGTGAAGATTATGTAATTTCTCTATGTGTTGTCAAATCTCTCTTAGAAGAGTAGAGTGATATAGAAAAGGAATAAATTGTCATAGTTAAAACTAAGAAGAAGAAAAAGAGAAAGAAGTCTTATATCTATAAGATAATTCTAGTGGTTACTAAGGAGATATGGGCCACTCTTGATTTCAATTTGTTTTAGAACATTATGGTGTAGAGGATGTCCCTATCTATGCTTATTATGATACTCAATTCAATAGATAAGCAAGTATTGTCATGATGTTTTTAAGATGGTCCTACAAGGCTACTAATGAGTGTTTTTAGTTAGATCAGGTATACCAAGGTGGAATATATGTTGTGGTGATGTCATAATGTCGATAGCTATATATGGTCAATTTATAGGGTCAAAATGGGTGTTCTAGGTGGTATAATGATATTGATACAATTTAAATAAGATATTTTAACAAAGAAAGGTCTATTAACCTTATTATATCATTTTCCAAGAGGTTTTATGGTCTGAAGGATTGTTGGACTCAAATTAGAGATTTTTGTTTACTCTCAGGTTTCTTAAATTGTGCTTAAGAATATGCAAGTTCTAAAATGGGTTATAGGATATATGGTTTTAAAAGATATTAAATCTCAAATCTTGGTATAGAAGTGTGTATTGGTTATCTCTGGGTGTAAAATAATTTTTAGAGGTGGATGTTGACCAGAAGGAGGTTTATTGACTCTATTTGTTTTGAGATTCTATGGTTTTGTGATCTACTAGAAAAGTGGTTTTCCTTGTGACTTAAGGTTTAAGGATTTTTAATAATATTAATTGGATAAATGGATTATAAAATCAATCTTTATTAAGATTTTAATGTTTTTGGTTTTCAATTTACTCATGTTTTTGTCAAGATGGAGGCATAATTGACAAGTTGGTTTATGAAGGAAGTATATTATAAAGGATGATATAGTAATTTAAAATTGGTGTGCTTTAGGGAGAATATTAGAGTGTTCCAAATATCAAGTTTCAATTATTGATGGTGTGCCTTCTAAAAGTTGTGGGCTTTGCAAGTTTCAAGTAGGGCTACAAGGAGACTAGACATGCTTAGTGAGAAGAAGAGTGATTTTTATTCAGTTTATCTAGAATAAAAAGGTATGAGTATTTCAAGGTGAGTTCTCAGGGTTTTTTAGAGCATGTTTTCTATTTGGTGAATGGCATGAAATTCTATTGGTGGTCCTTGAGGTAGTTCGAGAGAGAAGGCTAGTAAGGTATTATGGTGGCTCTTCATGGTGTATGAAGATCTGAAGATGCCAAATTAATGTAATGGATTATAAATCTTAGTGGGGGTCCCTCTAAAATGTCTGTTTGTGAGTTTCTTAATATTTAATTACTTTTATGTGTTCTTTCTTCATTGGTTGTAGTTATTAGTTGAAGAGAGTGTTGGTATGGAGTAAGAGGAATTTGTCAAGATAAGAAGAGGTAGGCTCAAGGTAAGGGGGAGTTTTGTATCATATTTATAAGGTGGTCCTCTCCTATTTTTAGTCTTTTTAGGTACTTAGGATCAATTGGTGCCCACTTTCTCATTATGTTAAAGGGGAAGAAAGTTCATATTTGTGAGAGTACTTGAAGAGAGAGAAGAAAAGTGAGTTATACATTGATGGGAGTTGAAATCAATGACAAAGGGGCAGATTGTTAGAGTGTTGTCAATGATGGAATTTAGGTGTCTTGGTGATTTTATGAATATCCTTTATAGTTTAAGTGATAATGAAAATGTGTGAAAATGTGTTTGTCTTTATATACTTGAAGGAGGCTTGCTTGATCTTCAATTTTGACATGGATAGAGATGTTTAGGGATGATTATGGAGTATTGATAATGTGAAAAGGGTCATATAAAGGGTTTTCTATGCTTTGAGTTATTATGTGCATGACTATAATTCATTTTGTAGTTCAGATTTTTTATCTAGACCTTTTGGGTCTAGTGGCACAAAATCTGAGTAGGCAGTTCATTGGCATCACCATTGCCATGTGTGGATGAGTCATGGGGATTGGGTCAAATGGTTGTGATCAAATTAATCCATATTTTCTATACAAAAATTCTAAATTCAAGTAAAAAAGTGAAACATAATATATGAAATTAAAAATTTGGTCTTCTAGGTAGTTTGATAGTGTTTTCCCATACTTAGGCAAATTTTTAATATCGCAAGAAGAGTAGAGTAAGAATATTGATATAGTCATATCTCACACATGTGGATATTTTAGGAGAAGTTGATAATATGGTTTTATTTTATTTTTGTCCTATTTTATTTGTTTTAACTTCTAGGTCAAATTATGAAGAACATCAAAAGCTATGAATGTTCACAGTTGGCCTTCTAGACATGTTTTTGACATAGTTAGCTCTATGGTAGAAAAAATCTAAGTGAGCATTTTAATGTCATTATATCTTTAAATATGAGGGTTATAAGATAATATTTATAAATTGTTGTATTATTCTATGTGAGGAGATCATGTGATCTAAATTTCCTAACATGTGCTTCAGTGAAGCAAAAGATATGGAGGTGCGAAGTTGATCTTACAGACAGATTGCAATGGTCCCCATAATTAGTCATTGTTTCAAGATCTTAAAGATCAAGACTAAATGAATATATAATGGATAATATGAGTTAATATATTTAAGATATATGGTGTACATAAAATCAAGGACTTTAAAGTTTGTTTTTGGTTAACAAAGCTAAATACCAGGACCAAATAAAGATCCAATAGTGTGCAGGTGATTGTACAAGATTGATATAATGGTGTGTGTTAAATGATATGGTAAGAAGTGCATGATGTTTAATAGTATAATTATTCATAAGGAATGAAGTGGTGTCAATTTTCATGATCATATGGGTTTTTATCAATATCAAATGGTGAGCACTGTAAAATAAATTCCTAATTGATGCATAGAGATCGACAGTGTGCATTGAGTCAATATTTTACAGTTACACAAGATGAGGGCACATTTTTGAGGTTTAATGTTTTTAATTGGTGAAATATGAGTTAAAGGTCAAAATTAATATAATAATATATATGGTTCATGATTTATCTAAATTAGTGAGGACACAATATACAATCATAGTGTTTACTGTTTAACTGTGATTGTTTGAATTCAAATATTTGAATTTAACAAAGGAAAGACTAGTGTCTATTTTTTGAGCCATAACATAATATTTATCAATAATTTTACTATGGTGTAAAAATAAAATTATATATGTCTCTATGTTTCATCTATAAATATAAATGTTAAGTTTGGAAAGTGCATACAATCAAAGTTACGAACGTCCAAAGTTGACCATTTGTTCAACTATGTTCTGAAAGTGACTCACGAAGGATATTGGATC
>JARHVA010003304.1:1665000-1892500 GCA_037957365.1 Torreya grandis
AACATTAAGGAATGGAACATAGACCTCATTCGGGGAAAATTCACCATCAAAGGGATAACAAAGCCTATATATTTTTATTTTAAGAATGATTTTTGTTTTGTAAGTATCTATGAGGTCATGACACAATAGATAAATATTAGTAGGAGAATCTTGTATTTTCACTCTCTAAACATACGAATTCAATAGGATTCACAATATAAAATATTGGGACAAGCATGTAAAGCTATAGAAGTTATTCAAAAGAGAGGAAGATAATTTTGGGCTTAATATGAAACTTTGAAGAATGACCAAGTAGTATCTCTTGAGTTACAAATTACACTTTACATTTTATATCACAATTGAAAGGAAAAATGATGGAAACATACCTAAATGAAACATTAAGAACAATTTGTTGAACTAGGAGCATTATATTTAATCTCAATAGTCTTAATAGTGTTGGAAACATGGAGTGATAATGGGGAACATAGTAGGAGACCTATTGGAAGAAAGAAATTGAGTGGTGCATTAACACTTTTAAATGAAAACATGAATGTGGATGTTGGATTACAAATAATATCTAGATAATGAAAAAGGTTAGAAAAATCTGATTTTAAGAAGGTTAATGCAAACATAGAGGAGTTATATTCTTTTCTAAAGTTACAAGAATGTGAAGACAGGGTAGAAATGAATTAAGAATTAAATCCATACAATGAAGTGACTTCCTTGAAATAATATGCTAGTCTATTTTATTTATTTATAATATTAAAAGGTTTATAAGAGTTTTAAGAATAAAATAGATGTAAGTGGAAGCTCTAGGACAACTTAAAAAAATGGATACTAAGAAACATTATAAAGATTGGAAAAAAGGAAGAAACATTGAACAAGATCACTTTGACATATAAGCTTAAATATTTTCTACTCAACAAATTTTATGAAGGATAATCACTTTTAAAAACATGTATAAATGTCATTATGAGTATATTATGGTCTTAGGAGAGTCATTTTGATCTTGTCTTGTCCATTTGAGTGAGTAAAGAGTGTTAACTTATTGCAGAAGTGCATTTGGTGGTTTCCCGCCAAATCTTAAATTTGAAATTTCAAAACAAAACATGTAATTTTAGAAAATAATAATTATATAGTATGTGATACATATCTAGGATTAATTTAAGTCTATGGTAAACATTTAATCCTTAATAAGCAAAGGCAACTAATAGATATCTCTTGGAAAAGTCCATTTACTTAAATATGTGCAAATAATTTTGAAGATCTCCCTAAAGTGATAATGTGCCAAAAAACATGTAGATTCATGTAATAAGATTATAAATTAAGTTTATAGCTTCAAGGAGTAAGGATTCTTCCTTTACAAAGAAGGTATAAAAAATAAAAGAGAATCTCTATTTTTATTTCTAAGAGGATATAGTTAGTCCATTATAAAGAGATCCATAAACAACTAAAAGGATTTTATTAAATAATGATAGATGTTTGTTGTATATAAATATTATCTTGAGATGAATTTTAATTAATCATTATAAAATTTTATTCAACATGTATTTCAATTGTTTGATTTTTAAACTTGTTCTAAAACCCTTAAATTGCTTTGTTTTGAATATAAATTTAGAGAAAATTGAGTTTGTTTAATATAAAATATTGTATATGGATTAATAATAAGATTAGGAAGAGTAATATAAAGTTTTTAAGGACATAAAACAACCTTAATTTCATTTAAAGAGTCCAAATAGGCTATCAACAATCATAAACTTGTTAGTTTCTTAACTATGCAAAAAACCCTAGTTTCATGTTTGCATGGACAAAAAGGTTTATAAATTTTATGGGAACCATTAAAAATTATTAAAATTTTGTATAAATATGGTGAAGATAACAAATAATGTCAAAAATTGGTCTAATACCTATAGGAGGTATATGGAATTACTTATAGTTGACTGTATGAGCCAAAACCCTATCTTTATGAGTGTCTTTGACATCAAAGTAGAAAATTTATCAAATTTCCTCTATTTGAAGTCTAAAAAGGTCAATAAAAGGTTGAATAAAATTTATAATTTATTTAATAGCTAATATAGGTTTCATTTTAATTTGTAAATTTATATATTGTGTTTTGACCTGTTTGAGCCAATTAGGTCTAATAGACTAAAAATAGGGTTTTAAGTTTTTTTGTGAGAGATATTTGGATTAAGAAGCCAAAATTTTGTATGAGTCTTGAATAATACATTAAACACATAAATTTACCTATTTTTTATGTTTAAAATACATAGATAGGTCTATTTTAGAATCTGACCTACAAGAACTCAATTAGGCCTAGTGACCTAAAATAGGGTACTGGATTGTTTTATGAATTGTATTATAAAAATAATATCTAGATTAATTTATCCATTTTAGGAGGTCATATATTATTTTAAAGACATTTATATAAACCATTTAAACCTATTTTTTTTTTAGTTTCATATCTTTCAAATGCATAAATATAAAATAAATCAAGACTGTCATAATAGGTCAGTTTTGAAACAAGAGAAAAATTGAGTAAGTTTATTAGTTGAGTAATTTTAAGAGAATTCATAAAGAGTTTATCTATTATATATACATAAATTTTAACATGTCATTATATGTTTTTCTATTCCAAATTTATTGTTTTTTTCATATGTGGATGTTTGAACATGTCCTTATATGTCTTCATTCTCAGATTTAGTGGCATGTTCCTATGCCCTTGTAATGTGGCCCCTTAGATTATATTTTATGTTGATAATGTGTTTTTATGTTTGTTTACTTATATGATTCTACACCATGACACTATTATTTTCTTATTACACACACACACACACACACACACACACACACACACACACACACACACACACACACACACACACACACACACACACACACACTCACACACACACACACACACACAATTTTTCATTTCCATGAGGGACGTCATGCATCTACCCTTCCTAATTGGGATCCTTGATGGACATCATTCCCCATCCCCCTAGGTAGTTACTCAAATTTAATTCTATATACATTGCTTACATCTATCATGATAACCTTTTATAATTCTATTTTATAACATACATCTTAATTTCATACTTATTCTCATATACATTTACATTCTAATGTTATGTTTGTACACTATATTGGAATATCAAGCATATGCTCTGGCTAACACATTTTGTATATCTATTTCTTTAGTGGTTATTTATTACATAGGTTTCAAAAATTCCCTCAAAAGAGGGGGAATTAATAGGGGTTTTTCACAAATATCAGGCTCCTATGTTAATTTTTGTAAATACATTTCAACACAAAAGCTCAATTTTAGATATCAGACTCAAGGCAGACACAAAGCAAAATAGAAACTCAATAGTTAGTTCAAATGACAAATAAATTAGAATAGGTTGTCATAATCACTTAGATTAAGAACTTATCACCATGGGGTGATAATTTCCACTATAGGGTGTTATTTTCAAGTATCCCCAACTTTAGGATAGTATAGATCATTCAGACTAGTACACCAACTAAAGTACATACTTACATATATATAGTCATAGATTTGGTAGTTATGTTTAGATTTAGCTCATATACTTTCATTTCAGCTAATATTCATACTAGTTGCTCAGATTTAAAAAAAACATGTACAAAATGATCATTTATGAATCCAAATAAGTTACATATGTTTAACTATTACATACTTGATTCAGATTTAATATACTTAGATACTAGATTGGTGTCATGTGCATGACAAATTTGTTTCCATAGACTTAGCTTCAAATAGGTTGACCAAATGGAATGGAAAATTCCATTTCATTATCTATGTTGTATACACTTTCTATTATATTATAGGTTATCACTAGATTCATGCCTTACTCCATGTATAGTGTTTGGCATTCTTGAGTGGTACAAAGCCACCTAATATACCTGAGTGGTTGTAGAGATATATACATAGTTAGATTTACTTAGATATATTTATGCATTTTTTTAGTATGGTTATAGATGCATCTACTTCATATAGGGGGAAATGATAGATTCAAGTTGTAATTGAGTTCTTGGGCCACCTACATGAGATGGGTTAGACACACTTATAGTCTTATCCAAGTTATTCACAAAGATTAAGGTCTACCAAGTAGGGGTGGGCAATGATGGATTCAAAATTGAATTGAGTTCTTAAGCCAACCATATGATGATTGAGAAAGCCATCAACTCAGTTCAAGTTATTTAATGATATGATCACTATGCACATTCATGCATGTAGGTTGTCACTAGGTTCATGCATTGGTTTGTGTACCCATTGAGGTGCACTCATTCTTTTCCTCTCTTTTTACTCATCTCTACTCAATTATTTCATTTTAGCATATTTTTTTCTTTTGATCATCTCTTAAGTAATGATTGATTTTCACATGTTTCATTATATGACATTGGTTTAGATCATATTTCACATATGCATACCTAGATTCACATATTCAAACTCATCTATGCAAGATTTACTTCCAAGGTATGTCTAGGTACAATTCTTATTCCTTTATACTAGTCATTTCAGTTTTATACATTATAAGCATAAATGGGGGTGGGGGGAATGTTATCACCTAAAAGTGGTAATTAGATGATAAGAGTGTTTATTGAATTAACCTATCCCTATATATCCATAGACCTATCCTTGAGCATTAAACTTACTTTTACATTCATTCATCATACCATAGTCACCTACAGCTAGTCATAACACAATCCTAGAACTGTCATCTCAAACCCCAATCCAAATTTCTTAGTAATCTTCCAAGAGGACATTAACACCACATTTGGGACACTATAACCACATGGCACTAGTGTCCCCAACTAGGCACTATTATCCTTAGCCCTAGATCTTCTTAATGGATAATTTTTCAAATGTGTGCCCATCTTAAGGTCAGCCTAATATCATTTTTGTATTCACACAAGAACAAAACCTCATAAATACAAGTATAATCCACCTCTATTCAATAGATGGAAAATAGATACAAAAGCTATTCAAACCAAAAATAAAGTTGTGTAACATAAATGTATATGATGACTATTCTACCCTAATTTCAGTATACTAACATCTATATCAACCCTAATCTTAGTTTTTAATAATTTCAAATCTCAAGCACATTCAAGGTATCCAAGTCCACTCTCAGGATATCATTCACTTGCACTTGCATCAATCACTAGGTGGGAAAACTACATCGGGCTTGATCCCTCTTCAGAGTATTTGTATGTAGGAAACTATTTACCCAACAAGGTGTTGAATATGTCTAGTCCATCCTAATAACACACATAAAATTATTTCTCATTCCATGCTTGTAAGGATATTAGGGTTTGTACATCAAATCAAGTTTTTTAGGTATAACACAAAGCTACATATTTCAATCATGCAAGAACATAAATTATAGACACAGTTGTAAGTGTTCCTAAAAAATATAAATAGTAATACAAATGGGATATTAGTGACACATTAAAATCACTACACATAAATGACACTAATATCTAAAATTGGAACTACTATCTAGTGAGTAGGCAAATAACATAATCTTGCTAATGGCATAGACTACTACCCAGATATCAAATTTTAGAATCCAGATCATTTGCCACAGTCAATTTTTAGATAAGTATATATTTATCCACATTTATTACTATTATTAGAAATTTAAAAAAATTAAAAGGTAATAAAAAAATTAGTACTTAATTATTACATATTTATTTAATTATTTTAGGCATATTATACCTTTTATCTAAACATAGGATTTTCATTGTAAAACCCTAAAAAGGTTAAGTCATTTATTGTTCTTTTTTTAACATAAATGGTTACATGTTTGTAATTCCATATTATCAACATTTATTTTTGTTTATTTTGTTGATAAATTTGAACAAAAACTATGTTATCATGTTTACCTACACTTACATACATTCTTATGATAAGGAATCATAATTAGTTATCATTATACCCCTTTCACATTATCACATTTTTTGCAATTTGAAGAAATTTAAATTATTTCATGTTCAATTTTAATTTATTTCCCTTCCTTTAATTCCACTTTGGATAAATCAAGGTTTACTTCAATATAGTAGTTTTATTTCACATGATAATAAGACTCTAAGAAACCATGCTCTCTAACTGCTCTTTCCTGAAAACCATGTCCAAAATTTTCAAATGATAGTCATTTTTAGCACCCATGTTTGGTTATTTAGATCCATATGGGGGAATAATATAAAAATACATCAAAATTTAAAATCTAAATAATATAAAACAAAATCAAATGATAAAAAATAAATATATAAAATTAAAAATTGAGCATCACACTAAAAGTATTAGCAAAGGTTCCTATGTTTCACTAGAACATGCTAATTATGGGGATAGGGTGTGAGAAGTGACTTATAAATCTTATAGAAAGGTTTAATTAAATCCATAAACAAGGTTTTTCATAGATAAATACACTAATATAAATGTTTAATTCATGATGGAAACTACTTATAGACAAATAAATTAATACATTCAAGTAATTTAATGAAGGAAATAGTCATTAGAATATAGGAAACTCTATAATTATACCAATAAAGAACACAAATACTAATAATTCACATTAAAAGATCTAATATCATAGAGTATAACAAAGAAAAAAACTCATATATTAATGTTCATTTATGTCAATATGCTATGCAAAAGCTTTTTGAGAATAACAATCAATATTTTATTACTTACATACATATAAAAATCAACATAATCATCAACCCTTCTATTACATTAATTACAAATACTTATAGGTACTATTTCATATAGTTTTAACTTTTGAATTTACCATGTAGAAAATAGATCTCCATATCACATTTGGTGGAATCATAAACAACATGGAGATTCCTGTAACAATTTCTAACAACCCACACATAGAATACAACTGAACTTACCATAGGACATTGTCATATATACAAATAGTTTTACATTTACCATTTACTACTAAAATTTTACTAAACTTAAAAGGTTGTCTTGTCTTAATACAAAATCATAGAGTGAAGCCATCCAAGTACTTAAAAATGATCTGAAAGATAGAAGTGCATAGGACTTTGCAAGGGATGCTCAAAGTGATGGTAAACCAGTTCTCACTACTTGCACACTACTTAGCCACCCTTTTAGGTTTAAAACTAAATAGCCTATTATTATATCACCCTTTGGGGTTTTTAATACACTATCACTATGTATTACTATATAAATTTGATAAATAAAAAATATAGGGACCAAAATGGAAAAATTGTAGTCTTCCTACATTAGAAATTCTATCATAGTTGACTAGGTGAAATGATCTTATTTTCATCGATGATTGGTAAAATGCTTACATAAATGAGATGAAAATCATCCTTACAATATTTAAAATTGAGGAGAGCTTCATGAACACTGTATAAAAAAATATCCAAGGGGACTTGATTTACCATCAGCTAGATAATATTTGTATCAACCATCCTAAGAAAATAAGAATTCACAATGTGAAATTTTGAGGTGATTTCACCATGGACATGAACCAACATATCATCATGTCATTATGTTATATTCTATAAAATTAACTACACAACATTTAGATCTACCAAGTCTATAGATTTTACATTACAATATCCTATGCACTAAGTGTGGTTTGGAGGGTATCATCCATGGTAGTAGGAGTGGCATTAGGTTTAGTGAGAATAACATGGGTGAAGGCAGATGTGGAAAATTCAAGCTTCATAATGGTACAAATGGTATCCAAATTATTATTCTAGTCAATTAGCTAAAGTCTAATGTGCATAGCCTGAGTCCATGAACTATTAATAGTGGTCAAGTACTCAAATAATAACTTGTAGAGGATCTCCATTTTAGATTTGGTCTATCCCTTCTATATGATGTGTGATTCATTAAATGTATATCAATCAGTGGTGAGCTTGTTAAGAAGAATAAAAATTTGGTTTGTGATTAGGAGTGATGGATATGTAATTAATTAGGTGTATAAATTAGGATAAGCATCCTCGATAGTCTTTCAAGAAATAAGCAACTACTCAGTGATGAAAAAATTTATGTATTCAATCTCTTTAACATATAACTCTAATTCAATCACCTTCTAATAAATGGACTCATGGAATGTAGTAGTACCTTCAATCTACATAGATAATGTTAGTTGATAAGCATCCAAGGATGTTTCAGTAGTGACATAAGTCAAGGTAAGGTGTGTTATAAAAGTACTCATAGGTGTTGTGCATAAAGGATCGATGGGTAAAGAGAAGATAATATGCCAAGTAAAGTTGGCCAACACATCCCACAACAAAATATTAGATAGGATAGAGGAAGTAATATCATCCTATGAGGTAACCAAAGTGTCTTGTGACTATGGTTAAAGTGGCTCATGATATGGAGGGGAATGGAACTCGAGGGAGTTTTTGTAAATGGAATAACTGTAGTAGAAGGTTGAGCTTTCTTATCACTTATCTTCATAGCATCCTCTTATGCATGCTTGGACACATCCACTTTCATCTTATTAGCCTCCTCTACATATGTTATCTTCTATGAATTAAACTTCACCATTTTATCAGCCTTCACTACCTATGCCTTATGCTTTCATGCTTGGTCGATGGCCTTCTATGACACTTGCTTTTTCACAATATGGTTCTTTTTCAGCTCCTTGGTATCTTCCATATATTTTTACTCCACTTCCAATTTAATATCATTACATTATTGAGTAGTTGTAAACTATTATGGTTGAGCTTGTTTAGTCACTATAGCTTCCTACTATAATTTGGTCTAGTCATCTTCCACTTTTTTTGGTAAATTGCCTTGATATCCACTACTTGCTTTCAAGTTACTTCTTCCTTGGTATAATTTAAGGATTATTACATTTCTTACTATGTCATTTATTCCTTTTTCTTAACCTTATATTTAGCCTTGTAATTTTCTTCTTGACATGCATAGAAATTTGTTGCTCTCTATGCTTTCTCACATGCATCTTAGTGTTCCTCAATAGTTTGAGTGTCTAGTGTGACTTCTTCTATGTCACTCACTAAATTATTTGATTGGGATGGAGAAGAGATAAGTAAAATCATTTGAATTTCTACCTGGGAAACCTTTCCCTTATGAACTAGGCATCTTTTGGGTTTGGGTGGTAGAACTTCCTACAAAGATTGTTCTTTCCTTGTAGTTTCTCTAATGCCATGTGTAGGAACAAGGGATTTTTGGCCCCATATTGTTGATGGTTATATATAGTCTACCTAAATTAAAACAAGGGTATGGTGGGACTAATTTTAGTGGCTCTTAACTATGATAGGCTCATAGTGGATCCTCCTATCTTGAATGATTGATGAATATGCTACAATTTATCTTGTTTAGCCATTGAATCAATGATGATAGAGTTCAAACATGAAGGTAACTCTATCCAAAGATTATTAGACACTTTTTTCTAGACCTAGATGGTGAGTACTAATTTTTATAATAAGTACTCTTTTTCTTCCTCCTCATAAAATTATTCAACCATATCAATCATCATCTTCCTATATACTTATTTCTCATCAATGTCCAAATATGGAAAATCATAGATCTCAATAATTTAAGGGACATTCAAGTCATCCAAATGCATAGTCTAGTTATGAGTCTTATACTATGGAGGAGGTGGAGATATTTGACCTTTAGGTACCTCGAACATCTTATAATATTATATTATAGAACCTTCTATTGTAGGATATGTAGTTGTAGTCATAGGATCTACAATAGATGGCAGTATTATCTATAATGGAGTGGATCTCATTCCTTTGATTGATTTCTACTGAGTCACCTTAGTTTGTGCCATCTACATTATGATAAAGTATGTAAGAGGTGGAATCATAACCTTGGGGAGTTCATGAAATAAAATATCAATCCCTTTGATAGCTTTGTAATAATGACATATTGTCCCAAGTACTGCATGACATTAGGTTGTATGCATGGGTAAGTTATAATAAGCTCAACCAACTCATCCCACCAAGTGATGAACTTATCCTGATGTAAAACATATGTGATCTTATGGGTCTAAGTGATATTTTAGAATAGGAAATCCATCTAGTAGTCAACAATGGGGTGAACTTCACCCTTAGGGTACTTCTATTACATAAACACCAATAGTAATACCAAAAATTGGTACTGGAAGGTTTGTTTCATAGTCACAAAAATTTTATCAATAGTAGAAGTGAGTTATCTGACCAAAAATTATATCCAATTTAATTACTCACTATGGTGTATCATCTAATGGGCATTATCAATGACCCCTTTTATATCTTGTTTAGCATCCTAGGTCATCTGTTGAAATCAGAGAGAAATGGATTCAACCATAATACACTCGAACACATATTCAATATATTATAACTAGATTCCTCTAGAATTATGAGAGTTATTTTCCCATATCTCTATAATAATGGGTGACATTCATGATTTATAATGTGAAATTGACCTCCCTCATGGAGGTAGTCCTATCACCCTAGCCATTAGAGTAGTAGTAATGTGGATGGTTATATCTTAAAAAAGATAAATATTTATTTCATTATAGCAGCCAAAAAAAACCTCCATCACATCATTGAGTTACCCAAAAGTGGGTAAACATATCAATTGTTCCAAATTAGTATGACAAATCCAATGTGGTAGCATTAATGTGGCTAGGTACACTCCTTCAAATGTGTCTACGATAAACATTTGTAGTTCTAGATTGAGAGCAAACTCATAACCATCTAGATATGTGAAGTGTATTTTACACATTGATTCCCATATCCTAATTTTCTTCTTTTTTAAACCCTTTGATTAGTTGGAAATAATCAAACCCAGTCATTGCATGTCTCTTTCTAGAATAAATTTAGGAAACTACAAAGGAAAGATTAAAAATCACCTAGAATTTTAGCAATATCTCAATATTTTAATAATCGATATGAATTTATTCTACTAAGTGTTCAATTATAACATATCACACCTCCTTATATGGTTAATATTTTTTATGAGTTATGTGGTCACTCAATCCTTCATTTGTAAGCTTTGAATGAAATGGATCTACTTCACTAATGTGGCAGGCATTTGGCTAATGTGACATTTAATTATGGTGATTATTAATTCTTGTTTACCTATAATAATAATGGGAATTTGAACATACGTTACTTATTCCATTTAAAACATAGACATACCACTTTTGTAAAGAGATTTTTCAATCTCCCACCTCATAATTAATCATTAAATTTAATGACTTAACCATTAAGTTGCACTATCTACTCTAGATTCAAATTCATGTGTATTTTCCATCCTTAATTATTGTCTATACATTTTATGCACCTAGACACCTTCACCAATTTATTAATAGTCATGACACCTTCAACTATTATATGGATATTTTTGGCTAAATATTATACACATACTTACATTTACCAAAACATGTTGAAATAAACAAACAAAACACAAACAATCCTGAAACAACACTTTATAAAACTCTCCAAGATTTATTTGGTGTGATATAACACCTTTATTCAATATTATTCTGAACTAATGGAAGTATAACTTCAAACAACATCCATTTACCCATCCAATTAAGATATTCCCCTAAAAATCTTGTAGTACCGCTATTCCAAGTTGTAACAATTTGTGAATGATGTAAGGACCCTTCCACCAGATGTGAAGCTTTCTAAAGAAGGATATGAACCTACTATCATATAGAAGAGCAAGTTTATTTACCTATGATTCCTTTGTTTATATGTTTTAATCATGATATGTTTTTTAGATATGCGTGTTTATCTCTTAGGCCCATACTTCTCTAAATATTTCATCATCCATATGATTCAAGTCTAGTAATCTATGATTCAATGACTCCAGATAACCCATATGTAATACATTAGTGACCCATAGACTAGGAAATACATATTCCATGGGAATCATAACCTCAATCACATAGACTAATTATAATGGTGTAAACTATGTCACATGTTTATAACGTGTGTGATACTCCCATAAGATAGTTGGAAGTCTATCCTCCCAGTCATCTCATTACCCATCACATATTTTAGTGAGCATCTGAATGATAAAATTTTTCATATCTTTTACTTGACCATTTGCTTATGGATGATACATTATGATTTTATGATGTGATATCAGAACTCATCTTTATGTGTCTTGATGGCCTTATTTAAAAAATGGGTCCATCTATCACTTACCAATATAATAGGATAGCCATACATGGTAATGATATTATTATATAGGAACTTAGTTGTGTCATTTACAATGCAACTTGGAGTCATAATAGATTCCACCCATTAGGTAGAGTAATCCATTGTAGTGATTATATACCTTGCCCTGTTGCATTTTCTCGGGACATTTATTAGCTTGACAAAGTCAATGCCCCACTCTTCAAAGTGTTGTTGTGATAAAATGGGTTATAAAAGCATCTCATATCAATGATGTGGCTTCCCCATCCTTTGGAAAACATTGCACTTTTTTGCAACTTTACGTGTATCTTAAAATAGATAAGCCCACCAAATACCACTTTGTAAAATCTTCCTCATGGTTACATCTCCTATGAAATGTCATCCTACTACTCGATGCACTTACTTCACAATATGTGCACACTCATTCTCTACTTCCACTCTATATAGGACTTAATCTTTACCTAAGTAATAAAAAATCCATAAAAATACAATATGGAATAGCTCTAGTTATTATTATTTTTCTTATCTCTTTCTGTATAGTGATTTAGGAATGTCCCTTATTCAAGAAACTATGTGATCTCTTGTAGTTGTTCCATAATCATAGTCACCCTAAATAAATATGCATTTGGTGACTCATCTTGGAGTTCCTCAAGTTCCTCACCATTAGTTAGCTAATTTCTATGGGCTGGACCAGCATTATCCTATCTTAGTTTGATGTTAATATGGAATTAAAATTCTTGGAAAAGCATCAACCAGCAAGATATGCATCCTCTCAAAAGTGACTTATTCACTAGGTATCATATATATTTATGATCATTGAATAAATCAAGTGGCATGGAAAATAAATAGTGCCTAAAATTTTGTAGTGCAAACACTATTTCTAGGGATTCTCACTTAGTTGTCATATAATTATTTTCTATAGTTTATAACTTTCTACTTCCAAAGTGGATCGAATGATTCAATCCTCCATCTCCTAGTTATGTGAGTACTTCTCTAATGGCAAGTCTTAAAGCATCCATATGCACATGAAAAGGTTTAATCCAAATCTAAAAAATAAGGATTAGATCAGTCATTAGTCACTACTTCAATTCAACAAATACAGCTTGACAATCCTCTGTCCATATAAATTGAATGCTTCTTCAAAGTAGCTTCTCCAAAGGAGTTGATATAGTAACATATCCCTTGATGAATTTTTATTAATAACCAGTGTATCCTAGAAATGATCACACTTCTATTGAAGTCTTAAGGGGTGTCATTTCACAATAACTACAATCTTATCCTTGTTTACTATGATTCCTTTACTACATATTACAAGACCTAATCAAACACCAAAAGGTGTGAAAATAGGCATTTATTTAAATTTAGTGTTATTAATAGTGCTTTACATATTTCTAACATTAATTTAAGTTTTGGTAAATGTCCTTAGAATAAATATAACACTTCCCAATCATATAAGTGTACTTCTAAGAAGTCGTGGATGAAATCCTTGAATGCAGTCAACATAAATCTATAAAACATAGCATGTGCATTTTTTATTCTAAATGACATGACCTTATAAGTGAATGTACTCAATTCTATTGAAAATGTGGTTTTTATCCTATCATCTTTTGTGATGGGTATTTTATGGTAACTATTAAATCCATTAATGAACAAGAACACTTCATCTATAAAAAGAAAGGGAAATAGATCATTAACACAAGCATCATTGAGGATGCAGTAGTCTCCACAAATGAATATCTCCCTAGTCTTCTTTGGTTTAACTACCATGGAGCTAACCCAGTTAGCTTTCTTGATTGGGAAGATAATTCCTACTTCTAACATATGATTGAGTTCAACTTTCACTTTAAGTTTCATATTCAAGTTCAACCTATATGGTCTCTTCTTTATTATACATGCACACTCTTTTAACTCTATGTGCATCCCACCCAAAGAAATATCAACACCTTTAAGTTCTACTAATGTTATAGTAAAGACATCCTGATAGTCTCAGAGTCACTTTGAAACCTATGAGATATCTTCTTCAGTCCAATAGTCTATGATATGCACCATTTTAGGTCCTTCTATACCAATATTTTCTATGTGTTATTTTAATAGCTCTTGATACATTTTATATTATTATTTAGGAATTGAGTCACTAGAGTATTCATTATCCTTCACATTCTATAAACTATATATGTTTTAACATTTCTTCCTTTATTTCCTCTATGACTGGTTTTGTCAAGGGCTCTAACTCTCTCTAGTTCAAAGAGATCCCCTATATCTATGTAATCCTCATTATCCATCCAATAAGATTTATTATCCTATTCTTGTATCATATGGTAGGTCTAAATCCATGGTTGGGCTCCACCTTGGCCAATTTCTAAAATATGTAAGATGTGTTTAGGTTTTTTCACTATGACTTCATGCAAATCAAGTTCCCCTTATGCTGGTAAATCTTCAAATCTTCCATGATATAGAAAGGTTTTCATATTTTGTAGAGAGAATTATACCTGAGGATTATCACTTTCAAAAATAAAATTTTAAATGAAATTAGCTTAGATTTATGCCCAGTCCTTTGCTTCTCTTCTTCACTCTTGATGATTATACCATGTTTTAGGGAAAATACCTAGGGTATAAATTAAATTATGTGGACATAAGTTAAGATCTATAAATTCTAACATCTACATCTCAATCTACTTATTCACATGTAGTTCTAGGCATTTTCCCTCTTGATAACTAGTCCAATCTCTTTTGATAGTCTTAGGAAATCAAAATCAAGCTATGAGTAGCCTACACACTTTATCCCATGTCAACTAAGCCTGCCTATTGATATGCCACTAGTTTTTAGTTTTACCCTTCATCACATCGTCAAGAGAACTCAGCCTCTAGGTCTCATCTAGTACATGTTGAAATCACATAATAAACTCGCCAATATTTTCCATGGAAAAATACTAGATTATCAGTCACTAAATCACAAAGACCATCTATAATGGTCATAAATCATGGTCTCCTTTCACCCAATTGAGTAAATGGGTATCCAAGTCTCCACCAATTGAATAAGCTCTATCCCATAGAATAATACCCTCTGGGTCTAGTTTTATGTAGTCCTAGTCAGTACAACCCATTTGATATAGAAAATTTATACCAAATTATGTTATATATCTTACTATCATTGATGACACATCTTCTTCAACCTTATAAAGGATCTCAAGGTTATTCAATATCATCTTATCCAAGAGTTGTTCTATGATGAGATCTTAATCTATGGAATATTATTTTTGTAGAGAAAACTATACTCATTTTTTCACATAGCCTTTTATTTACCTTCAATTTCAACCTTCATCTAGCTGGCATTGGCACCATCATAAGGTGAGTATGGCTCTTTCAAAATGATATAAGGTTTGGAATTAGAATTGTTTATATGAATGATAATGATATTTTGATCTTGATGAGACTCTAATTAATTCATGACTATGTTACTAGTCATACACACATCATAGGCCCACTTATTCCCTATCAGAGTAAGATAACGAGTCTCATTTATATTCATTTCAATTAATTCAAAATCATCTTGCATACTAGGTTCTTAAAATTTTATTTCGACATCCTCCAGGTGATGAATAGGTTTGATCCTACCATAGTCTACAAGGCTAAACATGATATGGCTATAACTCAACACATGTCTTCCCACAGCTTCCCAAGTGGATTTGGGGATAATATTTAGAGTAATTATAAAATTAAATATAGTATTGGTATGTCATATCTAGCTAATTCTATGCCAATCATTGCATCAATGTCCCAAGGTTTTTTGGTATTTACAAACCAAACTAACTTATATATCCATTGCTTGCCTTTATATACACATTCTAGCAAGCTATGGATTAGGTTCATGATGTTGTAGGAGATATTATAATTATGTATCATACTAAGGAGTCTCATAAATTTTTTTAGTATAGTGATAACCCCATATTGTCTTAATATGCACACTATATTTACATACATATGTGGATCAAGAGTGACATCATCCCCTTCATGTTTTCCTTACTAGTGGATTGTCTTCAATATCTATATAGCTTCCTACATCAAGCCCATTTTAGTAGTAGGTTTGGGGTATTGGTCTAACCACGCCTTTTTAATACCCAATTCTTTAGGAATTTCCAATGAAAGTAATCACTATTTTTCATGATGTTGTCTGTTTACTACATGTAATGTGGAATCATCCCTTAAATGTGCATAGATCATATTAACATTTATAATGTCTCTCTATCCATTATATTTTTAATACTAGATAATCTTATATATTGTGCTACTCTATCACTATGTAGTATGTACAGTAAGGTTATCTCTAAGGATTTTTAGGAAAATTTATTTACACATGGTTTAGTTCTTTCTATAGATAATAATGAATGGGTATTCTAGTCCCATTATTGCCTCAGCCTCCCTATGTAATACCTTAGTATCCACATTTGTATCATCCTTTGTTCCCTTGAAATCCTTGTTGTCACCAAATATTTCACCCTAGAAGAAGTTGTTCAAGCTTCTCTTCAATTTGGGAAACACAAGAACATTTCTAGGTATGTGGGTGTACCTATATTGGAAATGAGACTATAGGTTTAAGGGCTAGCTCCCTAGATGTATATGTAAATGCTCTTATCAATACCAATTGATTATTTATGGGGGAAAATATTTATATAATGCATGAATTAAACCTACTGTAAAGGAGGTGAATCATCGAATATTAAAAGATCCACTCTCAAGATTAAAATCATTATCACACTAATAGATTATGAACATAACTAATACAATGTATACAATAGTTTCCAAGCAATAGTGTTTCACTTAGAGGTCAATTTTATGGACTTAGGCTAGAGGGTAACAAGGGTAAGGCTTAAATGAAAGCACATATAGTCAAAAATCCACTCTACACCTTAGAAATCAACTTTAAGATACTCTAGATGACCTACAAGAAAATTTTATTAGCACTTAGGTTGAACTTGGACTTGAAAAGGGAAGATGACATCCAATTTTGCATATCAAATAAATATAAACACTAAGAAAAAATTAGTAAACAATTACAAAAATATGCTACTCATTACTCCAAGATGTAAAGAATACAAATTTTGGTAGAATCTAGTCGTACCAGCTTGAGGGATGCTTAATAATATCTCTAAATCTATATTTTTAGAATAAAAGGGTCTTTAGAGAGAGATTTCTTAGCACCAAAAGAGGAATAAATAATAGCAACTCCATTTGAACCATAATTACAACTAACTCTACAAATTATTCTCATTCAAACCTTTTGATTGATCCAAGTCACTTCATGTGGTAGGATAATTACATTATTCTCTCATCAATTTTCCCTAATGGTTGTAATGGTGGGATCAAGTCATTTAGATCTATATCCTAACATCAATGTAGTTATAATGATTGGATCAATCTATTAGAGATTTATCCTAGTTATAACTACTCCTAACTAGTTTATCATGGCATGAAATAATGGAGAGAATGGTCCTTTTCATGTAGTTGGTCTTGGAGATGAAATCATTGAAGTCTATGTGTCTACCTTAGTGGAATCCATTAAACCATTAGCTCTAGTTCAAACTAGACGCTACTCAAACTTGACTCCATAATTTCTATTTACCTTGCCCTATCAAAATTTTCTTTATCAATCTTCATATAAGTCACTTAGGCTCAAATTTATTTGATTGACCATTGAAAACTAACTCAGATCATTGATATTTTGACTCATCTCACTCCATTGATTTTCTTGATGAAAATAAACATAATCTATAGATCCTCTACTATAACTCACATACTTGTGCCACTTATCACTTGTGAATTTTCACTCAAGGTTTATGACCTCTTTGACCCTCAATTGTTGTTGATCTTGATTTGTATGATTAAACATGCTCCATTGATTTTTTCTATCTTGAACATGATCATGCCACTTGCCAATCATTCATTGATTTTAGGATCCTATCATCATCCTACTACTTTATGTACTTACAACATATGGTGATCTCTCAAGCTCTTTGACCCTTTGAATCATCTCACACCATCAATTTGCCTAATGTGAATAAATGTCAACCATTAGATCTATTTTTATTCAAAAACAAATGACTATTTAACATGGTCTAAATTTAACATATGTACGACTATCATGTGACATCTATGAAACCGTCATTGACATATACATGACTATAAAATTTAAGACCCTAATAGTTTTTTGCCATTTCTTAATGTTGATGACTATGTGAATGTATCCCATTATTTAAGCAACTTTGAAATCTTAGATCTAGAAGCAAAAAGGTCATGGAGGCACTAAATTTATAGGAGATGTTCTTGATGTTAGAAGGATTGTGCCCACTTGATCTATTGGCTTTGGGAGACTTCTAACTAAATTTATAAAATGTTCAAGCGAGTTGACCTATGTGTTTTTCATGATGTCCATGTGCTTATTATTGATCATTTAAACCTAAATGGTTATTTTACAAAGCTCAAACTTGACATTAGCATGAACATCTTATGTTGTAGGTCCAAATTTAGAACTCCATAACTTGAGCTAGAAAGCTTGCATGAAAATGGAAATTTTAGGATATGATCTATACATGAAGATCTCCATGGTATTACAATATTTTGGATCATGAGGATTTCTAAGTGAAGAAAAAAAATGTTGAAACAGGCTAGTCTAATCATTTCCATATGACTTGTAAGATGGCCTAGCCCCTTAGACTTGATAAGCTAAACATTGAAGGCTTAGATCCTGAGATAGAAGACTCATCAACACATGAAACTTGTAGAGAACTATTTTAGCAATAAGCACATTGATCATGCATTATTTTATGGTAATGAGAGGCTTCTTGAGATCATTTATAAATTGCACAAACATGTTTTCTAGTCTAGTTATTTAAGACATCATGATGATGGTCTCATCCATCAACTTTCCCAAGTAATTTTGATTTAATCCTTCAAGGTCTAGGTGATTTTCCAAGATTTTGTCAATCTAGTCCACTTCCTTATTAATCTATCTTTTGAACACTATGAGCTGCTACTAGGATAAATTATTGAAGGCTTAGACAAATAGTATCTCTAAAACCATTTAATTCTATTCGAGATTTACATTAGGCATATTGATGCAAACATTTTGTCTCAGAAACTTTCTCTAAATGAATTATGTGTATAGGCCTTCTGACAAGGAAATTTTACTTTAGATATTTTGTCTAAAATAAATGTCTGTAGAAATATTTTCTTGGATATTTTATTTAAAATAATTATGTCCTTAGGTAAATTGTCTAGGATAATTTCTTGAAAGATTTATGTCCTTAGTATTTTACCCTTAGGGTAATTTTGCCAAAATAAATCTTCCTTGTACCTTTTTTATAACTTTTGTTGTGGACATTTTGTATGAAGGAAATATGAATTATCTAAATACTTAGAATAATTTATCTAAGAGAAATATGCACTCATAACTTGTGTTTGTAGACAACTTCCTTTAATCTTTTAAAAAGTCACAAAACATGAATACCCAAGAATAATTCTATCACTTAGGCAAAAGTTTAAATATTTCCTAAGTGTAAACTAGGCTTTTTTGGACATATTTTTGAAACTACTCAGACACCATGAAAACCTACCACTTGCATCATATATGACTCTAAAATGACCCATAAGACACTAAATGACATATGGATTAAGATAAACTATGACCAAATATAGAATGGCATATGAAATGACATCAAATGAACTACAACATACCCTATGACATTATAAAAATCCCCTATACAAGACTTTAAGTATAGGGTTTTGACCCATTTTGGCTTGAGGTAAAAATGGTCAACATTCTTGATAATTTCCCAAGGGTGGCATGCTTTTTATGCCATGACCAACTGCCCAATTCTATCAATTATGCTACGGAGTCAAAAGTATATAGGCTTCACATATAAACTAACCTCTGATAACACACAATAATTATAGAAAACAAAAAGAACAAGGTACAAAACAAAAACACACATTTGCTTCATGAAAAGTTATTAAACATAATACTATAATAAATAAAACACACACCTAATCTAATATTTACAAAACTAACCTTTAGTTCCAATTAATTTGGTTTTAAATCTGTCCCATTTAGAAGGATAGGCAACTCATCTCCATTCATCCTTGCTAATTGAAAAGAGTTGTTTCTCTTTCACTTGATGATGACATATGGTCCAATTACATATGGTATCAAATTTGGTATGTATCCTTAGTTTTGCTCTATCTTCATCCCATTTCAATACTGTGTCACCTTTTTGAAATGATCTTGGAGTTGCATTCTTGTCAAAATATCTCTTCATTAGTATTTGGTGATGCTCCATAGCTTGAAGAGATTTATTTATAGTCTCTTAAAACTCTTAATTCTATCAATGTCACCTCCATTGGAGTGTTCTCAAGCAACTATAATTGATGTATTAACTCTAAAATAGGTAGATCTTGAGAGCTAAACAACCTAGCTTCCATTCTATAGACAATCATAAAAGGATAATTCCTTGTTGACCTCTTCAAAGTTATCTTATTAGCCAATAATTTTATCTTCAACTTGGTGTGCCAATATTTTTGGTTATTCTCTAAGGTTAACTTGATGATTCTAATGAGATTATTGTTAGTAGATTAAACCAACCCATTACCTTGAGGGTAATAGTTAGATGAAGTGCTCAAGAATATGCCATTACTATTTTCCCAATAAATTGTCTTAGGAATCATAAAAGCAAGAGAATTATCTAAAATCATAGTAATATTTCCAAACCTTATTATGATGCTCTCATATAACTCCAATATAGAATTCTCATTAGCTTGTTTCAATGATACTACCTTAACCCATCTTTTAAAATAGTTAGTTGGTATGAGTATCCATTTATGACTATTACTTGATGGGGGATTTATCATGCCAATGAAATAAAGACACCATTGTATGAAAGGTTGATCACATTGTCTTCAACCTTGGATAGGCTTCAAAGGAAGAGTTGTACACTTCTATTTTACTATAAATAAAGCACATTTTCCATACCTTCTCACCCAAGCATGGAAATCCTTGAAGAGGATAGGCCAATAACATCTAGCCCTTATGATATTGGTAGTTGTGGTTTTTGGAGAGAAATAACCTCTTGATGTCGATCATGAAAATTCTCAAGTAACACCCCAAACTAATCATTATCAATTCATCTCAATAATATATCATTGATGTCCCTCCTAAAAATCACACCATCCATATGACAAAATGGAATATATTTAAATCTAAAATAATATTTTTTTATCTACTCATATTATTAGGATACTCAACATTTTGAAGAAATTTGATCACATCTTGTGTCCAACTTTGTGGAGTTAATGAACTAGTTGATTGGGAATAATCATGATTGACTAGAGCCTCTTCTTTTAACTCATGAATATCTCAAGATTGATGTTCATAAATTCATTTACCTCTTATAAACTTTGTAACTTTGATGTCAACATCATATTCCATTACCTTAGTGATCTACCCTACCCTCTTTTCACTAATATCTTTACTCAAAAGAAACTCTTTGGTGCTAGGATGAGAGACCAAAACTTGAATTTTATTATTTAAAACCATATGTATAAAATTATTTAGTCCCCTTACAATAATAAGGACCCTTTTCTATATAAAGGTGTACTTGACTTCATGATCTTCTAATCCTTGACTAAATAATGCAATTGGCTACTCCACACCCTCATCATTCTTTTACATCAACATGGCTGAGAAAGTATTAAAATTAGAAAATGAATATAACATGAATTATTTAGTAAAATAAAGATTCATAAGATTATGAGCTTATATAATTAATTTCTATATGGCTTCAAAATTGATCTTTCACTCTTTGTTCTAGGAAAAGACTTGATTCTTCCTGAGCATAGAAGTGATAGGTTTGACCAAAGATGCAAAACCAGGTATGAACCTCATTACCAAATTTATCTTGCCTAAGAAACTTTGAAGGACTTTATTATGCAAGGGAAATGATAAGCCTAGAATATCTTCTATTATTTTAGGATCAATAGTCAGACCATCCTTGAAAATGATATGTCCTAAGAGCTTACCTTCATGAACAACAAAGATGCACTTCTCTGGATTGAGAGATACTCCATATTACCTAAATATTTAAAAAACTTGTCTTAAGTATTTCATGTTTTCATTAACATCTTTATAAAACATTATTATATCATCTAGATAAACCAATATCATCTCATTGATCAAACCTTTTAAAACCATGTCCATTGCTCTTTGAAATGTGGCAACAACATTGGATAGACCAAAGGGAATCTTCCTATAAGCAAACATCTCCCATTTAGTAGTGAAGGTTATCCTAGACTAATCATTATCACTAATTAAACTATGATTATAGCTTAAGTATTCATCTATAAGAGAAAAACATTGAAAACCTAAAACCATTTTCAAAATCTTCTCTATTGAGGGTAGAGGATAGTGATCTTTGAGTGACACTCTATTAAGATCTCTAAAGTATACACAAAGTCTTATCTCCCCATTATTATTTATAATAGGTAAAAGTTTAGATACCCATGTTTATTTTTTGATGGGAAATATTATCTCAGAGTCAAGGAGTTTGATAAGATCTAACCTCATAAGTTTATCAACCTTGGGGTTTATGGGTCTTTATTTCTATCTGATCGGTTTAACTCTAGGTTCCAATTCAATGGTATGGTGTGTTAGGCTAGGATCAAATCCTTTGAGTTCCTTATATTTCAAAGAAAAGATATCATGAAACTCTCAACATAGATCAATGAAGGATTACTTCTCTAATGTAGAACACACCTTGCCTAGTTTGAGGAGTTTATCCTTGAAGATCAAAACTCTTTCATAATTATCCTCTTTTGTATACATACCCACTTTATCCTTCTTATTGTCATCATTATCATTGAAAATACTTTATAAGGTAACCAAACCCTTAGGTATATTATTGGTTATTAGTTACATAATCTAATCACCAATTTATTCTTGGAGCCTCCTTTGATTCCTTGAAGAAAACTCAACCTAATTTTGAAAGAAGCATGCAATGTGTTTGTCACTATCAAACATTTGGTAAGACACTTCATTATCAAGTATAGAAGTTATGATGATGACCTCAATATGAGACTATTTTCCCTCTTCTATGGTAGTTGGATTATCAAATTGAGCTCCTATGGTAGCTAATCTATCAGCATGACTATTCTACTCCCTTAAGATTGATTGTATATTGAATTCATTGAAGTCCTCAATTAAATCCCATGCCCTATGATTGCATGAATTTATAAATGGGTTATTTTTAGTAACCACATTCCTCACTTGATACACAACCAAATCACTATCTCTATATACTTTCAAGTTCTTTATTCCTTTTCATCTTGCCCATTAAAGGCTATGAATTAGACCTTCATACTCAGTCACATACAAATAAAATTAAAATGAAACTTATATGAAGCATAATACTATTGTTTATCTAGGGATACCAACATAACACTAGACCCTACATCAACTTTACTTCTTGAACCATCAAAAAACATCTTCGATAGCTCATCATCTTTACCTTCTTCCTTGGAAAGTAGAGGTGTTGGTACTCTTTCATTTTTAAAATACACTCCTAAATAAGTTTAGTCCACAAAAGTAGAGGGATCATGCTCATAAGTATTTATTACATATTCATCAAGAAGAAAATTTTAAATACCCTCAAGCTTGGAAGAAGTTCCATGATCTATAATAGAATCAATTTCCTCATGGACCACACTACTAAGATTGGAACTTGTCTCAATGTAAGGCTCAATATGAAACCTTACAAGAGGTTATGTATTAATTTTCACCTTGGCCTTATACCTTGTTTTAAAGGCCAAGAAAGACCAATCAGCTAAGAGGTATCCACCTATCTTGGCTGTGAAGTCCCTTGATATGTAGAATGCAAATTGGGCTAGGAGACCAATCACAATTATGTATTACAAGATAGGAAAACTAGGGAAATCATGAAATAAAACATTAAATCCTTTTATCAATCCTAATATTTTGGAAATTTTACCATATAATGGAATGACCCGTTTACTATGTGGCTCATATTTCATCCCTAGCTTGTCAACTATAACTTTGGGCATGACAGAAGTAGAATCTCTACTATTAACTATGCAATTGTGTACCAAATTATCACCTATAATGAGAGTGAGGTAAAATGGTAGAGTTTTATCAACCCTAATGTATGGTTAAAAAATGGTACTAGGAACATTTTATATATAAACATGGCCATGACTATGATTTCAGGGTGAGACACTATCAAGGATAATAGACAATTACTTTTATAGCAATTCTTTTTACCCAGGCATATAAAGAACATCCCAAAGAGAAATGGATGTTTTATTGTTCTTAAAATAATATAAAATGTTTAAATAATCCATACCTAATTTATGTTTAGATATTGTAGGTAGATGATTACTTAGAACTTGAGGAATAGGAGTAGACCTTACGACATTTTGACTTGATGGAGATGTAGAAGTTTTTGGAACTAAAGAACTTGTAGCTATGTATTTTTACCTTGTAAGAGGATTGGATGAGCCTATGGGCATGCTACTACCACCTCCTAGATCCTTCCTCTTGGTCCTTTTATTTTCTATGATAGAGGTTCCTTGATTTAGCATAAAAGTTTCTTCAACAAGAAAATTGGTGAAGGTATCTCTTTGATGTTGTCAATCCACATTAACTTGAATCATCACCTCATCCTCATTTGATACCAATATATTCCCTACACCTTGAGACACAAGAGATTTTTCTCCATGATCATTGACATTCATGAATTGGTCTTGCTACCAATATTTTTCCTACACAAAATTTCTATGAATTGGTAGTATCTCCCTTTCATTGGTGGTAGAGTTAACAATGTATACATTAGAAATCCTATTGGGGTTGGGTTGCCATTGTCCTCCTTTTATTCCATATTATTGAACATACGATTATTTATAGGGGTAAGGAATATAATAATAACCTTTTCATATATTAGCTTGGTATTTTGAGCCTTTAAGGATAGGAACTTTGCTTTCCAATCAATATTATTGTTTGCCTACCTAGGATCAGCCTTAGTTTTGGTATTGGCATTAATAACTTGAGCCAATTTTATAGTTATAATAGAAGTATGAGATAAAGGAGGCATAAAAACCTTAGGTGGTAATCTTATATCTTGGATGAGACTATTATCATCTTTGATATCAAGATAATATGCTTTAAGAAGAGTGGATCTCTCATAGATTGAAGCATGAAAACAATTTCAATCCTACTGGGTTTCAAGTAAGTAGGGGACACAAAGCTAATAGGTGGTCTCATATGTGGGCACAATATATTCCAAGTATTCTAAAATATTTTTTTGAAGTCATATATTATTTCTTTGGGTCCCTTTTTTATCATGTTGAGTTGATGTATGAGAGAGGCATGGTCAAATTCATTTCTAAATCTTGAAGTTAACAACACTCAAAAATCATCCCATGTTATGATGCATCCACCTTCTAGAGTCCTATACCAATCAAGAGACTTCCCTTTAAAGGACATGGAGAGGAATATAATGTTAATTTTATCTTAAAAAATATTGTGGAAAATGTAAAAGTTATAAACATGTCTAATGTTCTCACTAAGTGTGACATGACTCACCATTGAATGTGAGAACACCTTTCATGGAGTTAAGAGGAATTGCATTGTATGTGTGAATTTGGATTGGATTATCAATATTTAAGGTATGAAAATCATGAGGCCTAGCCATGTATTTATATTTAAGGTCTTAAATTTATTCAACCACTTCAACCTCTTCCTCTATATCAAAATCTACTTGTTCTTAAAAGTGTAGATTAGGTTATGGATACTAAACTTTTAGAGGAATTTTAGGCTGAATGGTTGAGTTAATGGGATTGAATGCTCTATAATAGGATGACATAGTGAAAAAAATTAATTATGAGGGAATGTTTATAACAAAAAAATGTCATTGAACCAAATTTACCATGAAGGAGTCACCAAATGTTGAGTATCACACCAATTTGTAGTTGATGTTTGTCAATACTAGCATTCACCTTAACAAGTTATCTTGAAGACAATGGGTCCCACCAAGAATGCTAGAACTATTGTCACCAAATATTACACCCTATAATATTTTTTTAAGATTCTCTTAGATTTAGGCAACATGGGAATATTTTTTGTTATGTGGGCATACCTATATTCAAATTAAATTTCTAGATTTAAGGTCTACCTCCCTGGATGTATCTTTAAACTCTCTTATCTATACCAACTAATTATTTATAGGGGAAAAGAGTTGAAAATTTCATGAAGTGAAACTAATATAAAGGAGGTGATGCACTAAATATTCAAATATCCACTCTAATGTTTGAACTCATTAGCACACTAATAGATTATGAATAAAACTAATGAAATGTCTATAATGGTTTCCAAGAAATAGTGTTTCACCTAGAGGTTGATTTGATGGACTTAAGATGGAGGTAAATGAGGGTAAGGAATGATTAAATGCACATACAATCAACTATATACTCTAAACTTGAGATATCAACCTTAAGACACTCTAGATGACCTATAAGAAAAGTTTATTAGCACTTAGGTTAAACTTAGACTTACAAAGGGAAGATGACAACCACTTTTGCATATCAAAAAAATATAAACACTAAGTATATATTAGTAAATAAAAAAAATACTCTATTCATTACTCTAAGAGGTAGAAAATACAAATTCTAGTAGAGTCTAGTTGTACTAGCCTAAGGGATGCTTAATAATAGCTCTAAAGTTATATTTATAGGAGAAAAGGGTCTTTAGAGAGAGAAATATTGGGACCAAAAGAGGAATCAATGAGATCAAATCCAATTGAACCATAATTACAACTACCTCTATAAATTATAATCATTTAGACATTTTAATTGATCCAGGTCACTCTAAGTGGTTTTAGAATTACGTTAGTCTCTCATTGATTGTCACTGATGATTACAATAGTGAGATCAAGTTATTCCAAGCTGGGTCCTAGCATCAATGTAGTTACAAAAATTAGATTAATCTGTTAGATCTTTCTCTTAGTGGTAAATGCTCCTAACTAGTTTGTCATGGCATATAATAGTGGAGACAAGGGTCCTTTTCATGTAGTTGGTCCTAAAGATGAAATCATTATATTCTATGTGTCTACTTTGGTGGCATCCATCAAAATGTTGGGTCTGGTTCAAATTGGACACTATTTGAACTTATTTCCATGCTTTTTATTTACCTTTCCCATAAAAAAACATTTTGTCAACATTCATCTAAGTCACTTAGGTTCAACTTCATTTGATTGGCCATCAATAATTGAATCAAATCATTGATATTTTGACTCATATCACTCCATTTATCTACCTGATGTGAATGAATATAATCAATATATTCTCCACCAAGAATCACACACTTGTGCCACTTTTCACTTATGTATTTTCACTCAATGTTTGCTAGCCTCTTTGACCCTTTCTCACTATTGATCTTGATTTACATGATTAAACATGCTCTATCAATCTTTTTTTTATCTTGAACATGCTCATGCCACTTATCAATAATGCATTGATTTTAGGATCCTACTGTTAGCTTACTAATTTATGTCCTTATTTCACATGGTGGCCGCTCAAGATCTTTGACCCTTTAAATCATCTCACACCATCAATCTACATGATGTGAATGAATGCTAACTATTGGATCTACTTGAATTTGAAAACAAATGGTTATTTTTATTATTTAAATTTGATGTCTATGCGACCATTATTTAACATCTATGAGACCATCATTTGCATCCATGTGATCATCAAATTTAATACCCTATTAGTTTTTTTGTATCTTAAAGTTGATGATTGTGTGAAAATTTCTCATTATTTGACCAACTTTGAAAGCTTGGATCTAGAAGAAAAAGGGTCATGGAGGCACCAAATTTGTAAGAGATGTTCTTTATACCAGAAGGATTATGCCCACTTGAAATGTTGGATTTAAGACCTTTAATGGTGTAATTAAAAAATGTTTAAGTGAGATGACCTATGTGTTTTACATGACATTAGTGTGCATGTCACTGATAATTTGAATCTAAATAGCTATTTTATATATCTCAAAATTGATATTAATGAAAACATCTTATGTTTTAGGTTGAAATTTGGAACTCCATAACTTGATGTAGAAATATTTTATGGATATGGAACTTTTAAGATATGATCTAGGCATGAAGAGATCCAAGACACTACAATATTTTGGCTCACATGGATTTTTAAGTGAAGATAGAAAATGTTCAAACAATCTAGTCAACTCATTTCCACATGACATGTAGGATGGACTAGCCCATTAAACTCAACAAGATAAACTTTGAAGGCTTAAATCTCAAAATAGAAGACTCATCGAGACATTAAACTTATAGAGAATGATCTTAGCACGAAGGACATTGATTGTGTGTGGTCTAATGGTCATAAGAGGATTCCTTAGATCTGATCCAAAACTCAAAAGTTCTAGTTGATAATTATCTCAATAGCATAGAAATAACATAGTAACAATGGATTCTCTGAGAAGAGATGTAGTATTACTCAAGATCGCAATACAAATATATGCTTATCTCTGGGAAGAGATGTTTGTCTTCACATTTTGGGTTACCTCTTCATTTATACACATTTTGAAAGCATGGGGAGGATGTGGAAGGTCACCAATATTGAGGTATATTTAGTGGTTAAACTTCCAAGATTTAAAACAATACAAAATTTGAGGAATTACTATTTTTAGAAACTTACTATTTTTAGACTACACTATTAAAATTGAAATTTGAGGAACTTCCATTGGATTTTTGGGGATAAAAATTCATTTATAAACTATCAATTCCATTCCATGACGTTCTTCTCATTATTATCTTTCCAACAGTTCAAACGGTGAGTCAATTGGAGCTACGGTGCAAAAGTTATGGCTCCCAGAAGTTCCATCATCAATTGAGGTGGAACTGTCACCCGAATTGTCGCCTAAATTTTTGCCTGGATCAAGCTCATTTATAAAAAGCATAAACATGTTGTCTATTATAGTTATTAAATATGTCTAGATTATTGTCTAATCTTTAAACTTTACCAAGTTATTTTGATTCAATCCTTCAAGGTCTTGGTGAGTTTCTAAGATATTGTTAATCTGGTCCACTTCCCTTGTCAGTTGAGCTCATAAACACTATGAGATCCTACTTGGATACAAATTTTAAGGCCTAGATAAATATGATCTCTCAAACCATTCAATTTCATTGGAAATTTGCATCAAGCATATTGTTGTGGACATTTTGTCTCAAACGCTCTCCCCAAAACAATTATGTATGTGAACCTTTTGACAAGGACCTTTTGCTTCAAACATTTTGTTTGAAAGAAATATGTCTTCAAAAAGATTATCTTAGACATTTTGTCTAAAATAAATATGTCCTTGGGGAAATTATCTCAGATAATTTTATCAAAATATTTATGTTCTTAGTATTTTAACTTCAGGGGAATTTTTTTGAAAGAAATCTACCTTGTACCTTTTATCAAAACTTTTGTTGTGAAAATTTTGTCTAAATGAAATAATCCTTAGAAATAAATTAGAAAAATTTCTCTAAAATAAATATGCCTTTATAACTTATGCTTGTAGATAACTTCCTTTAGGATTTGGCAAAGTCATGAAGTCTAAATACATGAGAACAATTCTAACACTTAGGCAAAAGCTGAAATATTACCTACGTGTAAACTAGGATTTTTTGGACTTGTTTTTGAAAGTACTTAGACACCATGAAAACCTACCACTATCATCATATATGACTTTAAAATGACCCTTAAGACAACAAATGACACAAATATTAAGTTAGACTATGACCAAAGCTAGAATGGCATATGGAATGACATCAAATGAATTGCAACATACCCTATGACAATATAAAATGCCCCTATACAAGATTATAACTATAGGGGGTTGACTCATTTTGGCCTGAGGTAAAATTGGTAAATAATTTCCCATTAACTTTAGTGTGTTGGTTTCCCAAAATTTCTAATATTTAGGGGTTCATTCCATCTTTGAGGTTGTGGATATTCATTAAAATCAACCACTTATGACTATGGTGTATTTAGAGCCCATCCATATTTTTGTACTTGAGGGATTGTAAGATTCCATAGAGCTTGATATGGGTATGTCATAGTTGATTTTGGGAAGTTATGCAAGGTAATATTCTACTTCTATGTAGAAGGTAGGGAATCTACTAGTGTCTAAGGTTTATGCTATGTTTAAGGAATCCATGGAATCACCAAAGGATTCTACCTTGGTATGATGCTCCTCGAGGGAGGATTAGACTATGGTGAAGATGTAACTTTCTAAATAATAACCATAAATATGTTCTTAGATATATCCTCTTTTAATTCCTAGAGTGGAATATATTCCTTGTCATCATGTGTAGGTGACTTTCATAATTTTAAATATGTTTTTTTCAGAGTCTTTATGTACTACTGTAAAAGGTAACACTATGAGGTTGTATTCCCTACCACTTTGTATGCCTCACAAAACTCTATTTTAACCTAATGACATTATTTTATACAGTGCCCTTATTGTCTGCACTCTATACACTAGATATCTAACTTGGGTTTCTCAACCCTTCCTTGAAACTAATCCATTATACTCAAAATAGTTTGGAAGCTATTTTCTACCTTAGATGATGGTACAGATGCATCACCATACTCTTCAATCTGGTCCACCCAAATCATGGTAGCTTTGGCATCAAATTTATGTTTAAACTAAGTTTAAGGCATGGAAAATGTGATCCTTAGTTGTATATCTTATACAAACCAAGTAGATTTATCTTTATCTTACAAAACAAATTTTAGCTTATTCATGATGTCAAAAAATTTGTGATCATAGTCACTAATATTCTCTCTATCTCCTTCATATCCTAGATCATTTGGCTTGAACTCTTCTTGAACTTAAATTATATGATGAGACAATTTTTAACATCATCTAGGGATGATATGGTTGTATTTTTTTCAAATATTAATTGTCATGCATGTCTACCTAAAGCATCTATCAATTCAAACTTCTTTATATTATAATTAGTGATTTATTTTGCATGTTATTTCATGTCAAAAGTCAGTAAATATTGTTTAGGGCTTATGAACCCATCATAGGGAGCTATATGTATAAAATCACCCAACTTCACTACCATAATAATGTTTCTTACAGATATCAAAATTGTTTATGTTGTGATCAACATCAATGATGGTTTTGGTTTTGAATACTTTTGTGCACTTGGGGATGATTCTTGATCTAGTTCAAGTTGTGATGTCTCCTTTGATTCTATGGATATAGAGGTTATAGATATATTAATATCATTTACTTCCTCTTATTTTAACATATGAAGCTTTGTAATGAAATCCTTAGCCTATGCAAGGATTATAGGATTTATCTCTTTAGCAATCAATGTTGTGATGCTCTTCTTCTGTTGATCTTATAAATTATGTACAACTTCATGATATGTATACATTTTTATTTCTAGAGTTTTTCTATAAAATTATTCTATAATTGGTCCTTGCCAAGTGTTGTCATCTAAATTCATAAGGTAATTACAATTATTTTGAAAAATTATGGACTCAATGCAATGTGTGCTTTCTTGGGAGATGATCCTTACCTCAAAAATTGTATCTATCAAAACTTGAACCTATATTATCTTTAAAACTATAAAGTAATACTTGATGTTCTTTTTGGAATACTCATTCTATAAACTATAAACTTCTAATCATATGTTTTAATTTTATAATACTACCTTCTTTTATCCATGCAAGAACTTCATCACTTACTCTCCCTCTGTCTCTACTTGTCCAAGGATCCTTGATTTATTTATCTTCTTTGTACCCTTATCCTTGGCATTTTTTCTTATACAAACATCAATGCTACTACTAGTCCTCCTTATATTTATAGTTTCTCTTTCTTACTCTAGAGTCTTTTTTTATCCCTCTCTAGATTCTCCATATTAGACTCAAGTTCAATATCTATCTTTTCATGTTTGATTCATTCTCCCCTATCCCAAACACATACCCATATGCTCAAAGTGAATACTCAATATTAGTAGGAGTGGGCACCATGAACTTATTAATAGACAAAATTTTGATTATTATCATAAGTTAATACCCAAATTTTCCTCTGATTTCTCTAATAAAATGATCCTTTACTATGCCAAAGGATAAATATATTTTCACTAAAAAATTAGAATATATCTATCAATAGTGGTAGTTATCTAATGATCAATTACATGAGTCCAATTTGTCTCCAGATTGTGTAATTATTTTATATTCTCCTTGGTCCACATAGTAATTTCACTAGATTATGGTCAAAATAGTGATATTCAATTTGATCCAACCAATCATCTAGCAAGCTCAGTAATTTCACCATTAAAGTGTACTTGTATAATATCCCTTGAGGTACACCCAATTCTTTGTACTTATTTATTTTTAATTCAAAAAATTAATGGTCTAACTAGCTCTCCACCTCTCTTTGGGTTGGTAACCATAGCAACATATCCATTATCACCACACCATTGTTAGCAAAGGTTCTTTAATTTTACCATAACATGCTAATTATGGTGATAAGATATGGGAAGTAAATTATAAATATTATATAAAGGTTTAATCAAGACTTGGAATCTATAAACATGGTTTATCATAGAGAAATATACTAATCTAAAGGTTCAATGCATGATGGAAACTATCTACAAACAAATAAAATGATACGTCAAATTAATATAATGAAGGAAACAATCATCAAAATATAGGAAAATCTATGATTATACTAATGAAGAACACAAATACTTATAATTCATATTAAAGATGTAATATCATAGATTATAACAAAATAAAACCTCATAGATCGATGTCTATTTCTATCAATATGTTATGCAAAAGATTTCTAATAATAACATTAAATATTCTATTACTTACATACATATCATAATTAGAATAATCATTAACCCTTCTATTACATTCATTATAAATACTTATAGGTACTATTTCATGTAGTTTTAACTTTTAGATTTGACATGCTAAAATAGATCTCCATATCACATTTGGTGGAATCTTGACCAATATGGAGATTCTTGTGACAACTCCTAACAACCCATATACATAATACAATTAGACTTACCATATGATTTTCTCATACATACATATATTTTTACATTTACCATTTATTGCTAACAAAAAGTCATGATTCATAGCACATATCCTATCTCTAATTGAAGCTCAAACTCCATAGTTGGCCTCATGAGAGAGTTAGGGTCCATTGGGGTGAGGTAGGTCAGTAGACTGGGATAGGAAAATTAAAAATAATCTATATTTATACCTATTTTATCACACAAGTACCCAATATTTATAGTATACTAACTCTATAAGGGGTCCTAAGGAATTGGGAACATGTTGTGTGAAAGTAATCCATTTTAATTTTCATGCATATAGCCTTGATGGGATGATATTGATATTTCATTTGATAACCCAACATTTGTATGGTTAATAGAATTTATTTAGAGTCCTTAATGTTGAAATCACTCTTGTTTTGACAAACCTAATACTAATGTCTTAACCTTGATAAAAAGTTTGTCTACCTTGAATTTTCCTACATTTACCCCACCACCCATTTCATTCCCCCATTTATAGGAATGTTTGATTTTAAATACTTTCCCCACTTCTATATTATCTCTTCTTCACATCTTAAAGCATGTTATCACTACTTTATTTTGGTTTTACCTATATTTAGAATTAAAAAATATGCCTAAGTGGCTATGGATTATTCTATTTACATCATTGATTACATTTCTAGAATTTCCTTTCTTTCATTTGAATTTTTATTGTTATCACTCCTTTTTTCAAACAACTATAACCATTTCTATTTTTTATATATTATTCCATTGTTGAGCGAGTCTCGATTGTTCCTTCTCACTCACCAATGTTCTTTTCCCTTTCATGCACTATTTTTATTATTTAATGAGGTTGGATTGTTACTTATCACTCACCAATGTTGTTTTCCCTTTTATTTACTCTTTCCATTGATGATTGAGTAAGGATTGTTATTGCTCACTCATTAATGTTGTCTTACCATTTCTTACCCATATTTATTTATGTAAGGGTTATTACCTATTTCACATTGATGTTAGATTTTCATTTTTTATGTATCCTTAGTTTCATTTGGTTTATTACCTTTATTACTTAAGTTACATTTTTTTGAATTTTTTCAATTTAATCTAAATTTTGACTTGGTCATTTGGTCCAAACTTAGGATTTATCACCCTATCTTACCATATTTCTATGTATGTCATGCCTACACATTTTATCTACCTTGAATTTCTTGCATATGTTTGTTTTTACTCTTTATGTTTTGTATCCTCAGGGTTCGTCCAAAGTAGTCTCTGTGCCCTCCATGATCAAAAATATAAACATAGTAGACAACTATTCAATAATTAAGGTAATTTAAGGTATGCATAAATTACTTATTTGTTTTAGTTATTTCATTTCCTGTATTTACTTTTAGTTATTTTACACTTTAAAATACTAAAATTTACTTATCGCAGTGTTATGTGTTACTATATTCTTTTCCCCAAGCACCATTCTATGTTACAACTATGTGACATATGATATTCAAATGGAAAATATGTATACACATAATATTTTTAAACTTTATCAATTACTAATGTTTTCTCTCTGGAAATAACCTATCAACTCTTAATATCTTTGAGTGCACACCTTAAAGTTTCCACTAGAAAAGGAATGGGCAGACCATTAGATCTTCACAAGATTGTTGTTCCTTATACCACAATCTTGTTTCAAGTAGTGGTATAAAGATAAAGAAATATAACATCTATAACCAAGTATTGATTTTTTACCTTATATCCTCTTTATTATTCTTGAAAAATTCAATACACAGAACAATGACATGTAAATTACATTCAATTTTTCAATTCAAATGTCTATTTTAATCTCACTTAAAAATTAGTTTCCTTTTTAATAATAAAACTCAGTCTAACATTCATATAAAAAATGAAAACAATAAATTCCTAGGTGTAATCTCCTTATAAATATTGATTTCTTATGTAATATCCTTGTAGATGTAGTATTATTTATCTACAAATATGTTTTCATGCAAAGATAAATATCAAAAATTGATTCCTTGTGTAATCAACTCATATATCCTTTCCTCAATTTCAACTTTATATTTCACTGGCTTGACTCTTATCTATCTACAAATGTAGTTTCATGCAAAAATAACTATAAAAATTTAATGTGTCCTTTTATAATATCCTTGCATATTCTATCCACTGTCTTGACTCTTATTTGTCTATAATTTTTGTATCTAAAAAAAATTAACATAAATTCATTCATTTTATATTTATGGATTCTTCCTACTCTAAAACATCAAATATAAAATTTAAAAGTCATTATAAATAAATATTATGTAATATATATATCTTGTGATATTTTGATTTATATTTTGGTCAAATCTTAGATGATTAGTCATAAGCATACTTCTTTTCTTGAATTTTAACTTTCTGTTGACTTCTAATTATTATGTATATGAAAAAATATTTTTTATTAATAAATAATTCTAGTAAATCAATTTTATTTGTAATAATAGTACTTATTCCTCTTCAAATGTGTAGTCAAAACTCATAACATATAATTGATATTTATTACTCTAAATTATAATAGTACATAAATATTTTAAAATTTACACCCATAACATATAACTTGGGATTGGTATTTATTACATTGAGTTATATCCTCATATTTCAATATTCAAGATAATATCCCCATTTCCTCTTTCAAAAATATTTATATATTAATGAGTCTGAGCCTATATTCTACACAATATAATAAGTTTGGATTCTTAATTGATAAAATTATTATAAACTTGTTTAGAATGATAAAACATTTATATCACACACATGTCTAGTATATTTATAGTACTATCAATTAATAATCCAATTATCTACACAAGATGATACTATTAAGAAGAATACTATCAACAAAGCATCAAATATTCTTAACATGTTTAGAATGGGTATATGTATATTTTACATAAGGTTAAAATATTTTATTTATAAGTGATAATTTTACTGTCTTTTTTAGAATGGGTATGTTTCTATTTTACACATGATAACAATATTACAAGCATTGAGTAAGAAGTGATCACATTATTCCCATTATCAAGAGTTATAGTACATTAATGAAATTGTCAATAAATAGTCCAATATGTCCATTATACACAATATATGAAGTATATTATGAGCATTCAACAAAAAATTATCATGTTTTTCCCCATTATACTAAATTATAGTATATTAAGAATATTATTAAATAATAATCCAATATTTATATCTTCTGTAGAATGGGCATGTGCCCATTCTACACAAACTAAGGCTATTGGATTATTAATTGATAATGTTATTACCTTGATAGTGTAGAATGGGCACTTGTCCATTCTAAAAATGCTAAGAACATCATCAATTATGAATCTAATAATCATAACATAACCATTATACAAAATTTAACAATGTTGGATTCTTAATTTATGAATTTATTCTTATCTTTTTCAAAATGGTCATGTTACCATTCTACACGAATTAACAATATTATGAGCATTGAGAAAAAATTCATCATATTTTGATCCATTTTATATAGGTCTAATATATTAATAATTATATGAATTAAGAATTATTTTTTTTTAAATTTGTATATAAATATGCATATGTTTATTCTACATAAGGTAAGACTATCAAATTCTTAATTGATAATGATTTTATCTTGTGTAGAGTGGGCATGTATCCATTTTACAAAAGATAAAAATATTATGAGCATTGAGCAAGAAGTGTTCATATTATACCCTATTGTGGATAGGTTTAATATATCAAGAATGAGCACATTCCCTATCTCAAAATTATATGAACATTATCAATTAAGAATCCAATAATCTTCACTTGAGTATAAATGGCATATGCCCATTCTACATAATATAAAAATATTAGATTCTTAATTGATACTATGAACATACTACACAAGTATAGTATATTAAGAATATATTATCAATTAGAATTCCATTATTTCTATTTTGTGTATAATGGGAAAATTCCCATTCTAAACAAGTTAAGATTATTAGATTCTTAATTGATAATGTTCTTATATTGTGTAGAATTGATATGTGTCATTCAACACAAGATATAAATATTATGAACATTGAGAAATAACAACTCATATTATGCCCCATTATATATAGGAATAGTATATTAAAAATATATTATCGATTATGAATCTACTATCCCTATCTTATATATAATGGGTGCATGCCCATTATACACAAGCTAATACTATTGTATTCTTAATTGATAATGCTGTTATCTTATGTGGAATCATCATGTCCATTCATCACAATATAAAAATATTGTTATCATTGATAAATAAGTGCTCTTATTATTTTCCATTATACATAAATATAGTGTAATAATAATATATTATCAATTATGAATCTAATATTACTATCTTATGTAGAATGGACACATGCCCATTATATACAAGCTAATACTATTGTATTCTCAGTTGATAATGTTTTTTGTATTTTTAATAATTATAACGTGTCATTCAACACAATTTAATAATATCATGATCATTAAGTAATAATTTATTATAATATTGTTCATTTTACATGTTGATAGGTTTTTACATACCATGGAAGCTCATAATAATACTACATTTGAAAAACACAAACATTTTTCATTGTACATAAATTTCTATAAGATGAGAAATTTTATAAGTGATATGGGTGTGGATATCATCATGATAAGATGCTACAAACACCCAAACATGTATCAAATAATCTAAGGTAATAATCATTGGTGGTCTATGGTAAATTTAGAAGGGTTCAAATTACACCTCATATAACATAGTCTAAAATGTTTTGTACAATTGACATGTGATCATTCAACAAAAGAAAATAATATTATGAGAATTTAGTAAGAACTGATCATAATATGCCACATTATATAGGTTGACAAGTTTTGTCATTGGAATATTAAGCACAAAATGTAATCTAAATAATCTAATGATCATACTATGAGATATGACAAACTCACTAATTATTCATAGTTACATCAAATGTACTTCATGACATCTCATAAAAAGGAAAAAGGAAAAATAGTAGATAATCACAAGGAAAGGCTAGCTATTATTTTTCCACATGTACTTTTCTCAAAAAAATGTTTAAAAGGCCTTTGATTTACTTTTAGATTTAAGCATTTCCAATTGATAGTGTGGCTATGCAAAATTAGTCCTCATGTTCTTATCTCACCTTATCATTAGGCTATGATTAAATTCTAAGTCTTAAAAATTTGGTGGATAGAATAAGTGAGATAATTCCACTTTTATTACTTTTACTTCATCACCTAACATCATTGAAAGTTTCAAGTATCAAATGACTTTGATATAAACACTAAAATCTCCTAAGAATGGTTTGATGAGGTAATTACCAAGGATTTTGAAGAAAATTTTATGGATGGTGTGGCCACTATCAGAGGACTTCAAGTGGAGGTCATTGAAGAGTTACTATAAGATGTAATAAGTCTAGCTCGTATAGGGTAACTTTGGTAGATAAAGCATAATTTTGATACAACTAGGTCTTTATTTTACATAGACGCAGAGAAGTTGGAGTCCTCAAACAAAGGTACACTCATTATTTATTTTCCTAACTTTGGGAAATTTTTTTAATCTACATTATTAAGTACTTAATTTTTAATGGAAGATATTTAATGTTGTATATAGTACAATTCAATCTCTTTAATAACCTCAGGCATAGGATAAGGGTGAGTGTACCTAACTTTTAATTAAACATGTTGATAAGGATGTCATATGAGTACTAGAAGGGGAAGCCAATGTCTTTATCCCATTATTATTTATTTAAATAATTTTATAGTCATTTGATGGAAGAAATACATAACCTATTTGGGATAATTTCCTAACAATGTAAAAAATATCAGAATAATAACAAAAAGAAGTTGTTTAATAACAAGGAATGGATGTTTAATAACATGAAGTGATTGTATAGGAATAAGAAGATCATGTGGTATAATATAATATAGATAGACCTCAAATAGAAAAAATAAGGAATTTAATACCAATTCCTTCATTAGAATTTCATGGTAGAGGTAATAAGACAACTGAAGACACCCCTTCTACATCAAAATCTAGGAAGAAGAAAAAGGTTCTAACTCAACTTGCTCCTATAATACAATCTTAAAGTATTTGGTATAAATTACAAGAAAAACACTCTGATGGCCCATGTTTTTTTCAAGCAGAGAGTGGGAAATCATAAAATAAAGAGGATGAACTCAATGTTGATGAAAGTTAGATTGCCAAAATAAATATGAAGGAGCATTTTCTTCATCTAGTTATGAAAGTACACCCTTTGGAAAGATGGAACGTTAGAATACTTAACCTAATGTGGTAGGATAAGAGTTAGAATTGAAAGAACAAAAATATAATGTGGTAGATGATTAAGTGGAAATGGAAAAATAAAAAACATCTTATCATCCCTGGTAAAAAAGAATCATGACTTAATGGAATCCCTAAGGGAAATTTAAACCCTTAAGGCACACATTGAATAAATTAAGTAAGATGAGAATGAGCTAGATACACTAGCTAGGGTAATAAAAGTAGATATTGGACATTTTTGATCCCCTATAGATCAAAATTCAATAGAAGAGTTGTGTATGGCTGTAGGACACATGGAAAATTCTTTCTCATCTTATTCCACTCTGATTGAAGAGATCAGTCAGGAATAATTATTCATGAAAATTGATTTAAACATACATACCATGAAGATTTGATGGAAAAATTAGTTTAGTCAATTAAGAGATGAAAATAAATATTCACATAAAAAGGTCAAGGAGGCTAAGTCACAACTTTTTAAATTAAAAGATAAGTTAGAAGATATAATTTAGTTAACATTTCAACTCAAAATGTGCATACCTCCTACAAGAGTGGATGTTGTCTACCTTGAGATGTGGTAAAAATTTTAGGTTGAGAGTCTATTCTAAATTTCCCAAACTAGTAATTAAGCCTCACTCCTTACTTAAAATATATAATATTAGCACTCATAAGGATAAAAATAAATTATGTGAATTATATATACACAACTATGATTTTTCTCATGACCAAAAATGGAATACAACTTATATTTGGGTGATGTGCTTCTAAGATATTTTTATTATTATCTTACCAATGAGAAAAGAAGAGATGAGGAATTAGTTGAGTATCATGAGAATGAGAAATAAATCACATTAATGATCAGATGGGATCCTACTATGTCATATGTGATCTAATTAGATTGGATTGAATTAATGAACAAAATGGAGGTAGTTGAAAAAACTACGACAAAACAAATAGATGCCAATAATCATTACTTAACCTTGATGACAAAATCAGTTCAATAAACCTACAATGTTTGTTTTATTATATGGAATGACTTTACCTCTAAATTGAAATATAATGATCTATTCTCAATTATAATTTCAAGGTAACTCTTGAAAGACTCACTAAATATATTGATGTGGAAATAAGGAAGAGATTGAGTTCACTTTACATAACATATCAACATCATATTTTCTAGTTTCCCATTCCTAATTAGAGGGGAATAGAACAATTCAATGAACTAACAAAAAATAGGAAATAGAATAGAATAAAAGATAATTTTGGGTTTTATACAAAATAAAGGTCTTGTACAAAAAAACCGTTTTACTTCCAAGTAATATGTTCCTATGTGTAAAGGGTTAGGTTTCTCAAGGAATAACAAGTTTAGATATAGGTGTGATGATTTGATAAATCATATACAAAACTACTCCTCAAAACATATTTTTCTAATGCCCTCCTACCATTCTTAAGTATATATATTTACATTTTGTATCCATTTCCTATCAAATATTAGTAATTAATATGACGTGCACATATTTGTATTGTCTATTTCAAAATGTTGTTTTCTTAATGAATCTTGTATCATGAAATTTTATTATTGTTTTGGTTTTAATACTCATTCAGTGAAATTAATAAAAATAACTAATCATGAGTTATGAGGATAAATACCCAACCCATGGAAACTAGGTGGCCAATTGGATAGAACTAATAAAATGGTATATTAATGCTTAGTAAGGTAATGATGGTAGTATTATATAAAATTATTATTTTTCATTAAGACACTTTTAGCAGTGTAATCATGCATATTAAAGAAAATTCCAAATGCTATGGGTTTAACCCATGACACACTTTTCCCTTTTTGGCTAATCCCATCACATCATACTTTTTTGCCATAGTTTTCATCCTATCTAATTATTACCTCCATCCTACATAAGTTCCATAAATGTTTTATCACTCAAGGTTAAGTGGTCTATCATTTTTGGGGTGTAAGTTCCAAAAAAAAAATTATGGTGGAAATAAGTGTTGTGTGTGGATCATTTCATGAAAATATATTAGACACCCAAGTATGTAATCAAGGAAAGGTAATAACTACTGATAGTAATTTAAGGGGAATATTAGGACATACAAATAAATGGTAATACAAATAATATAATAATATGAAAGGATAGAATCAAAAAGATGATGCATATCATTATCATGTATTGCATCTTGAACATATATCAAACACATCATTTCTTAAAACCAATTTTAGATTTCCATTTGAACACCTCATAGACTGGGCATTGATTTCATAATAAATAATACCATTACAATTTTTATGTCATTTAGAATAATTCCAAAACAATTGTAGGCAATCATATTTTCAATAATTTTATTACTTAATTGGGATTGTACATATTTGATCATCATGGTAGTCTAGGAAGAGAATCACTAATAAATGATGTAATATTTGTTTATGGAGTCAAAGGATGAGGTAGATTATAATAAATAGTTTATTCAATAGTATGCATACATTTATAATGAAGAAGGGGAAGAATAAATTGATGGTGAAGACTAACTGAAATTAAAGTAGAAGGGACACTAAAATTTAAAGCAAAGGAGAAAGAGTATATATGAATCCTGAAAAGGAGAAAAAGTGAAATAGAAAGGTATATAAGCTCACCTGAAAGATAAATTAGTGAAAATATGATGAAGAGTGAAGGAAAGGAAGAATAAAGTGATGCAATAAAATGATTAAGAATGGAATAAAAAACTAGAAGACACACAATCAGTCGTGCAAGTGTATCTAAAGTGTCTAGAGAGAATAAAGGTAATGATCACGTGTTTTACACTCAACATCAAAAATTCACAATGTTTTTGGTAATTTTATTGAGGAAGAGCCACAGGAATATGTTGGAAAAAATAACCCATAATGAAATGCATGTAGGGTATATTTAAAAGAGTAATGAAGTGAACAAATGGGATTACATAGAGAATAAATGATATGTAATGAAGAGGACCAATATGAATCAAAATAAGATCAAAAAATTTATTAGACGAAAAATGAGAAGACAATAGATCTTTCATTGGATTTGGATATTCCATTATATGTACCAATAGGTCACCTAGATAAGCTGGATATTATGAGAGTGTTAAACTTTAGGGGATTGATCCAAAGGCATTTGATCCTAAGACATTTTTTCAAGACGAATTCTTCATAATAGATGAATATGTGGCTAAGAAATGTATAATTTAGACTAGAAGATATTATAGTGTAATGGAGGGAGGTTTGAAATTTTAATGGCATTGTATCTTTTGAAGGAAATGCCCACTTTATGAGGTGGTCAAATTTTATTTTGTATTTTCTTATGGTAAATTATGTGATTTTTATATCTATTCAAGATGCAAGACATAATAATTCTCTACATCAAAAATAACTAATTAAAGGAGATGATGGAAAAATGGAGATTAGAAAAAGAGGGGATAATGAGACAATGGGGTTTATAAATTGAAATACAAAGGTGGAATAAATTGAATTTGCTATCGAAAATGGAGATAAAAAATGAAGTAAAAGATAATACAAAATAATCAAAGATAACATTGAATTTATAATTAGTGTTGACAACACCCAAACCTATGATAAGAATGAAAGTATTATGAGAAATTAGATATAAAATGGATGAAATAAGCACATAATACACATAAAAACATGGTAAAACAAATAAATTCATTAATAATATTAATATAATCCATGATAAAGGACAAACATTTGGAAGTGGATTCCAATTAGGATCCTTATTACATATAAGAAGACCGAGTTGGATAATTGTTAGGAGAATAAAGAAGATAACACTAAAGAAGAGAGTAGTGAGATGAATGAAGAAAGGAAAATAATGAAAGTTTGGGAAATAATAACATATAATATATTCAATTATATTTTGATAAGTCTATTAAAAATGTTATATAATAAACTATTAAAAAACATAAATAGGAGAGAATATTATAAGAAGAGAGTAAAATAGAAGGAAGAGATACTAGAGATGAGGTTGATAAGGGAATATTGTTTAAGAGTAATAAATATATTACTTAAAAATAATGAATAATAATGGGGGATAAGTAGATGAAATAAAAGTATTGTTGTTAGGAATATGGTGGTTTACTATCTTCAAATACACACACCTTCATGTGTAGGAATATGATATTTTTCAAAGAGTGGAAAAGCTAAATGTCACAGATGAATATTAAGTACAAAATGTAGATCATGTAAGATCATGATCATACCTTGACATCTAACAACCATAAACATCATTTTTTATATTGATTGTACTTCACAACATATCATAGAAATAAATAAAAATGTATAGTCACAAATAAAATATGTGTATATTGATATTTTCTATTGCATTTAGTATAGCCATATTTTATTATTTCCTACTTAAATTCTCTAATGTGTATTTTACATTTAATATTTGAAGCTTTTAGAAATACATATTACCCAAAAATGTACAAGTTTAATTTTAATATTCATTTTTTTAATTAGTAACATGTATTGTCAAGCTTGTAATAAGATATACCTAAAAAATTATAGGTTTACTTTTAATAGTTGGTTTCTTGAAATAATAATGTGGTGGTTAAAAATCTAATTCCTTTAATCAAAATCAATTATTATTAATAATAAATGACACTATAGTTTAACAGGAATGCTTATTTCTATCAAATATTAATTATATATGGTGGTAAAGTGAGTAAAATTGTAATGTGACATTAGAAATGTATAGACTTACTCCATGGTATCGACAATGCTTCATAGCATTAGATATCTTCATAAGAGATAAAAATAGTCATGAAGAAGAGATGATTCTTTTAACACTTTATATGTAAATAATGTATTTATTTTAGTAATGAATTAAAGGGGGAATAAATACATACATCCATATTCATATTATAAAATCAATCCCAAATGTCTATTGCAACATTAGTCAAACTTTACTAAATCTCACAAAGAAGGAAAGAATTTTATGGTCATGAGGAAAAGATGTGTCCATGGATATTTTTTATTTAATTTAGTCTTAATAATATGTTGTATGTATATCATCCCAAATATTTTTTTAATTTAGATCAGGGCTAGAGGGACCCCTTCCTAGCATAACACACCATAAAAAGAGGTAAACCTGGCTTAAAGATAAAAACACATATGGCATATGACCAAAATATGAAAAAACCATAATACTAGTCATATTATATGAATATGATGAACAAGTACATTGATACCATAATTATAACATTTATTTCTCTTATAAAAAAATCTAAGCAACTAAACTATCAACCCAAAAAAATAGATAATTACAAACTATTAATCAAGAACCACTCGAGGATTTCCATCCCAAATTGTACACATAATTTAATTGTCTAAAATTTTATTTACTAGTGTCAACAAAAGTGCTTGAGTCTGAGCCAATTCAAGCATGACACCCTAATACACCCCCTTCACTACACTCTAACCCTCTAATTTGAGATCCCTAGCACCAAGCACTGACGTACTCAGACTAGAAGATTCCACCACCATTGGCTCTTACTTACCAAACCATAGAGGCACTAGGAATTTTCCTTTGTATAAGCTTCAAAGAAGATATTTCATTGATTCAACACACATAGGTGAATATTTATCCACTCTCCAAACCTCAAAATATAGTAGTGGGGATTTCATAATTGACACTTATGGGAGAACCATGTTCTTATTAGAATCCACATCTTTCTTAGTTGATCAAAACCCATATAATTATTTAACAAAAATAAGAACCTTTATAGAACTCTCTTATAGAGCCCTAAAAATGGTGACTAAGATGAAGCTGAGGCCATCCTTTCTAGGAAAGGGTGGATCCTTAAGATGTCCTAAGTTGACCAATTTTATATTTGTGAGAATTTTCAACCTATATTGTAGTTTGAAAAATAATTAAACCAAATATTTCACCAATCCTTTGTTAGAAACCAAAAAAAGAAGATTATTAGAAAAGAGAGCAACCAATTCTAAATTAACTCCAATGTAAGCTGAGACCTATCATTTCCACCTCAAATACTTGAGATATAATTTTTTTAGCATCAATCAAAGATACCCAAAAGATATGTCTAAGCTTAGAAGATGAGACTTATCCCAATAACCCCATTCCCTTTTAGGGATGCTACCAAAAACAACCATCCACACTATCACTTTTGTTAGGGCTTTCTCCATATCCCTACCTATAAACTTATACCCAATATATTTGAACTAAGAGTTTATAAAAACCTCTTAGCACTAAAAAATGCCACCACCAATAGATCCCATAGAGAATATAGGTAGATCTCCCATGTTGCAAAAATTGAGATCTAATTCACATACTATGAATTAATTGCTTTCATCTTTATAAATATCCCCCTAATCTACATACCCTCCACAAATCATGCTAATCATTATAGATTTATATGAGTTATCCCATTTATACCAAGCCATCTTTATTTGTAATTATTGATTCAAATGACCTTCACTTTGTCAATCCCTAAATTAGACAAAAAATTGGCTACCTCATTAGCCTCATGGAAGTAATACTCTCCTCTCCATTCCTTAAAGAAACTAAGAACCTACCAATCTATAACCATAATGTTATTAATTTTTGATTCTTTGTCCTTCGGATTAATAAGATCTTGAATAACCAATTGAGAACCCATTCATTAATGAAGAATTTGATGCCACATTCTACCATTAATTTCAAACTTACAATCATAGCTTGAGCCTTGACTTCATTATTAGTAACATCCAAGATTTTGATTAAGGAATATGTTATTAGAGATATAATAAAATCTTTCAGTGCACACCCTTCCTAATAATCCTTAAGATTATCTCTACAAGCTCAATCAAAGTTGAGTTTAAACCAACCTAGAGGAGGAGGCTCCCAACTAGCTTCTGATATATTTTTTCTATTAATTGACTTGAATTCTATCGACCCATTAATGGGATGAATTTTTAGAAACTTATATATCCACTCATTCTCAAATCCCATCTTGATAGTATACCCTTTTACATTTAACTTGGGCCAAACTAATTCTAAAATAGAGACTTATATCTCATAAAACACCCCAAATAATGACCTTTCCTTTATTTTTAAATATGCATTGATTTTTTTCCTTTTAGATAGATCAAATAAGGATGGTTTGACTTACTCTCTATAAATTATAGAGAGAATAATTAACATCGCCTAAAGGCCATGATGAAAAAACGTGTTCTAGAGTAGGAAGACAAGCCCAAATCCAATCAAACTTAACACAAAGCCAAGACCAACACCACCTTACAAAAAAGTAATTGAATAATAAATTATTTATTGATTCCTCCTATTCATTTCACATGGAACATCTAGAGGGACCTTGAAATCCCATTTTACATAATATGTCCTGAGTTAGAATCATATTCTGAGCTACCAACCATGCAAAGGCCCTTGTCTTATTTTTAGGTGAGGGGAATTCCTCAAAAGGATAAGATAACTATATAATTTGTGAATGAATCATGTATCATATAATAGTAATGTATATAAGTAGATATATCAATGTAGATTGAAATATGTGATGACAACCAAGCCTAATATGCATGATATGGATCATGGAAACATCTAGAAATAAATAGTTTAATCTCAACATATAATCAAGAACACACACAATAACACTCAATGTCACACAAAAGGGGTCTAAGGAGACTACAAACAAGAGGAATTTTCAAATGCTACACACTTTAAATAATTACATATTCAAATATTCAAATATAAAAATAAATTAACATATAGTGGCACATGGTCCAAAAATTAAGGAACATGTTCAAATGTTCCTCAAGAAATATAATAACAAGCAATAAATATACACTCAAGGAAGTGACAATGTGAATAAATGAAGTATAAGAAACCAACAAAAGCATATCATACTAGTCATACATATATGTGCTAGTAAAAAATCCTATAATTATATGCACCCAATATTTTTATAGTGTGACATTATTGGTATGATGTCTAATGATGATGTATTGATCTCTTAATTTAGGCTCAACATGGGTTATTTCTAATAATCTAACCCTATTACATCTCTATCTCTCTGTTAGACCCCTAAAACTTCTATTTTGTTGGACTTTATATCCCCCCTTTTCTTATTTTCAAAAATATTCAATTGGTTACATAACTACTGTATTAGGTGATAGAACTACCCTATAACATTATATAACCTCCCTATACATGACAATTTGGGAATAGTTTCATGAATATTCCTAAATAACAATTTGGTCTTTAGAATCTTTTATTCAAAACTCTTGGCCTAGAAAAAAATCAAAAGATTTATCTTAAACATACGTACCGATGCCTGATTAAACCACACATTAATAGGTGTTAATAAAGAGTAGAACTATGGTACCCCTCTGAATGAGTAATATCTTACATGGAGTTTCCACTAGGCTAAGGTGGTCAAGTTCAAATTAAATGAACATGAAAATCTTGGAGACATTGGTAATTAATGGTGCATGAAATGATCTTGAATGTTAAAAGGCTATAACATTGAGTTGATAACCAACTTCATTTCCATTCATTGTTAAAGAGAAGAATCAAATATTTAAGTCTAAGAATTCAATCCCTTTTTACACTCAATCAATTTGTAATTTTCATAGGAAAATGAACTACCATTACAAGGAGCCATAATTCTATTATCACTAAGAATTAAATATGGAATATTCATCAAAAGTATATAGGGGAGCATAGGCACCACCTATATTTTCTATCAAAGATTTAATAGAGTATATGAATAACATTTTTGATGTCTCCATGTTTGATGGTATCTATCCTAACTACTCAGATCTATGAGAGGATATATAAAGTGTCAAAACATTTGATTACAAGGAGGATGCCTCTCTAAAATAACCATATGTATTGGTTTACCTACTTCCCTTCAAGTGCCAAGCAATTCACTATGTTACTGCTAAACCTGAGGTCATGCAATGCATTAACCTATTACATGACTTATTCTTTAAAGGAAGGATTGTAGATGGTGGTTTCCTCTACTAAGTTAATCACAACACCATAATCACCTACATATTAGGGGAATAATTTAAAATATATTTTTTATTGATAATTTTAGATGCCACATTTCATTTACATAGTGTATCCATTTGGAAGAAAAATAACAATATAGAGAAGACAATGAACAAATGGCTTCTCCCTGGAGAAACCTTTTTTCTGAAGGAAAAAAATCATGTGCCCATCACCAAATTATGGATGGTAGTTCACATTTGTATGTAATTGATTAACTACCTATATGTTCTCCCAAGCATCCACTTCACTTAGAATGGGTACCATTGCTTGACTTGTTGATTACCTTAGAACCCAAATTCACATTGAGAGAGATTATCATTGTCTAGTTGTAAGAAATGAGATTGCACAAATAAAAGTGGCCTAAATTAGGCAATATTTACATCATTTCCTACCTTATTTATGTTATCATGGGTAATGGCTACAAATTTAATGGGTCTCTCTAGGACCTAGATATTGATTATATAAAAAGAAGATTTGTGATGCCTATGTATTTTTGCATATTTATTCATATGAAAAAAATATATTTATGATTGAAAAATAATTGTATCCCTAAGTTTGGAGGGAAATTAATTTTGGAACCCATGCCCATAATATCTAAAATTATCACCAATTCACTTATGACTATGGGTGATTATTGGTTATATCTGGATTACACCATGATAATGGTTATTAGGCATAGGGTTGATCCTTTATACATCCTAAAATATGTCCCTAAAAATATGTTTGAGAAAGAAATTGATTATCAGTTATGGAAGGGGATTGATAAAGATTTGACCAAAAGTAGGAAGAGCACATTTCATGAATCTCATCTAATAATTGCGAGGATGTGTTATTCCTATAGATATTTCAAAAAATATGGAAATGTTAGGAAATATTATGCCTTGTCTAACTTACCCCATAGATATTAGGACCCCCATGATAGTGTACAATAACACATTCATAATTTGGGCATTTAGTATAATCATGATCACTATGACCATGATTTTGTATTTTTCAATGCAAAAGATCATGCCCAAGTCTTGGAGAGGGATATGACATCTATAGTAAATGGATATTTACTCAAGGTAATTCAAGAATCTCCTTTGATCACAATTTAGAAATAAAAATATAGGATCCCACCACCAAGAGGATAGAACTATTTAGAATTTTGGAATAGTAGGCCTATTTAGAAACTACATGATCCCAACCAAGACTCCCGAAATCCAACTGCAATGATAATTATTTTAGAAAAAGAATTAGGTGAAGGGGAAACTTCAGTTTCTTTAAGTTGAATACATGAATAGAATTATAAGGTTTAGTCACCCATAGTTTAATTTAGGGAAGTAAAAAAATAACTTCAGGTAGGGACAATTCATGAAAAGGAGAGCTCTTTTAGGAAAGAAAAGGATCCTATGTATATAAACTCCTTTGACTCAAAGGATGTCACACCTAATATTTTATCCTTGAAAACCACAACATATGATGTGAAAGTCCTTAGTTACCCAACAAGTAGTTTCTCTTCCAATTTTGAAGACAATTATATGTTATAAGAGGAAGTCCAAGGTAGGAAGGCCTTAGATGCAGTCTAAAGAGGCACCAAGTGAATAGACACTACCCTCAATCAAAGATCATCTAATATAAGAATAATATGAATAAAATGTACATCAAGCCAATGTTTTGAGATTACAAAGACTCAAAGGAAATTCACCCCTTGGGAGTGAAAAATTAGGCAAGGGTTTGCTTCCTACTGCTCTTATAGGCCACCCTTCTATTACCACATTTCCATTTATCACTTATTTTCCTATTATGTCACTACCATCATCTAAACCCATCTCCCTACCCATCACTAAAACCATTCTTTTATTTTCCACCTTTATTACTACTACTACCAGTAGACCCAACACTCACTTACCAGTATTATCTACTCACTTGACATCCATGCCTTCCTTAGGACAAATTTATACCAAGATAATGGTAGCCACTAAGAAAACTCCAAAAAAGAAGCTTGTCTACATTATACACCCAATGCCACATTTGGGGAATATAGACTGGTGAAAAATAATATGTCCTTCCATGCCAAATCTAACTCCTAAGATTAAGCATTCAAAGGACACCCAGATAGAGGCATAACTAGTAGACCCATTATAATTAACATTTCTACACTACGCTAAGGAATTAGGAGCATTAGCTTCTAAGAGGATATGCCTAAAGATAATTGATCTACCCTATGTTATTTCATTACTTGATAATTCTATTGTTTCTATGAAAATATTGAATAAAAGAAAGGTAGAGAAAAACATATAGAGAAGTTTGATTCTAGAGGAAAAAAAAGGAGACTATTCTCTTTCCAAAAGATAGGATAAAAGGATGGGTTAGTCGCATATCATTGAGGACATTAAGTCATATATGGATACACATACTAGAGACTTTATAGCAATCCACAAGGGTAATAAGAAGGTGAAGAATGAGGTAGAGCAAGAATTGGAGACCATTAGAGAAAAATAATAAGTAATTCATGTTCCCTCTGAGATTGAGAAGGATGTTTAGAATGCAAACTTAAGGCTATATGAGATACTAGACACTATTGGCTCCTTGAGAACATAATTTTCTCCTCATTTAAATTAAATGACAAAATTATTCAAAGATTTGAAATAAAATGATACCAATTCAATTTTTTTAGTTTTATATACCCCAAATAAGCCTTTTAGCCATTTGGATTTGATGTCACTATTGGACATTTTTAGCCCACATATGAAGCTCTTGCATGGTTTGATGAAGAAATGGATCAAAGGATTAGAAATGAGTCTATAAATGCAAAATGGAGAGGATCCAAGAAGGTTTTCATGGTGCTAAATAGTTGTAGGAATAGGTCTAGAAAAGCCTAAGTTTATACTTAAGAAGTAGTTCAACTTTTGGTTAAGTGTTATAACATTTAGATCCTTCAGAGAAATTATTTCAAACAAAGCCTATAACAAAAGTACAAGGCATTATTCCCTTGGATAAATTGTTCCACTTTATTTGGCTAAGTGTTGGATCTCTTTTGAGATATTTATTTTGGGTTTTTTGGCTAAGTATTAGGAATTATTTTTAACATTTTATCCAAAACAAAACTTATAAAGGGTCATTTATTCAAGAAAATCACAGATAAACATTCCAAAGGTTATATTTTAGAAAAATTGATCCAAATCACTTTTCTCAAAGGATCATTCTTTTAAAAAGTCAACCAAACAAAATATTAAGGGTCATTTCTTTTAGCCAAATTGTCTGAACAATTTTCCCAAAGGGTCATTCTTCAGCAAAGTGTCCCAATATAAAAATCATGAACGGTCATTTTTTAGGAAAGTGGTAGATACAAAAATCCCAAGGAAACTTTCAAAAGATTTGAGGGACAATTTTATAGATCCTAAAGGGTAATATTGAGGGGCAAAGGGCCATTTCAAAAAGGTTGAAAGGTAATTTTGTAGGGCAAGTGTCCTTAGCAAAAGTTTTGACAAAAGGTATAAGCGCACATTTTTTTTTGGGAAAATTATTTCCAAAATTTTTCTAAGGCATGAATTCTTTTACGGAAATTATTCTACAATAATTTCCCCAAAATCTAATTTATTTTAGATAAATTATCTGAGACAAAGATTACAAATGAATTCTTTCAAACAAATTATTTCAATAAAGATGATCGAGTAGAGTGTTGATAAGTATGCAAACATCAAATTAATATATCAGTATCCATCTATTAGAGTCTAAATATTGATAGTCATGTAGATGTCGTTGATGTTCCCATAAACATTAATTGATGGGTGTGTGAGCATCAAATTCAATCCCAAACAAATAATCATTAAAGCTCAAATATTTGAGTGATGGTTATGTGGACATTAAATACATTCCCACAGATGTGAAATATGGTTTCATAGATGTAAAAATTAGAGATCATGAAGTAGCTATTATAATTCAAAAAATAAGATCAATGATTAGCATTCAATCATATAGATGATCAAATGGTGACTAGTGACTAACAATTTAATTGGCCCAAGTAGATCAATAGATCATGTTTAATTGTGGATTCACTTCTAATCTCATGTAAACAAGTCAAAATGTCAAGTGGATTAGAGGCAAACATATGGAATATGCATGGGAGAAGATAGACTGATGAGAAAATACAAAGACCAAACACATGGGTGTCAAGTGTCAATAAAAAATTATTCCAAGTAGAAGATATAATGACACATGTTTAACTTATCAAAGGAGATCTAATAGTGTGAGTGAGGGTCATAGTCAATGGATACTAAGTTGATTTTTTGACAACCAATTAATAAAGGACTAAGATAGGACATTTTCAACTAAGGTCAATGGAGCAATTTGACTCAGGCAAAGCAAATAGATGGAATCAAGCTCGATCTTGACTTGAGTTGAACTAGGATAAACAATAAGGACCAAACATTGCCAACAAAGCTCTATAGATGTAAAATAGGTCTTTTAGACCTAATGTAGGCAAAAAAGGTGGAAACTTGTTGTAAAATGGACCAAGCATGAATAAGAGTACCATCTATATGGACTATAAGATAACCAATAATCTTAGATTGGTTTTCATTTATAGTTGATTTAGGTCTATATTTCAAAGCATGAGCTAGTTTATGAAATAAATGTAAAATTTTTCATCCTTCAACATAGTCATAAGATATTGATAAGCTACCACTCAAAGTAGATATAACATGGCTTGATCAGGTTCATAGATATGAGGATTTTGTCTTTATACATAACTAGTCAAGTAGAAGATGGCATGAAGATCAAAAATATAGATTTGGTGGTTGAAGAAGTAGCTTGAGCATTTAATAGATTTTTAGAGTGCCTAAGGGTCCTTTTCATAAGCAACATAATGACTTGCCATCTTTGGAAAAACTCTTATCTTCTAGTATGTTACTCATAGGATATTAGGAAAAATAAAGACTATCTTATTCATGATAGATTACATCTTGATTGGATTAAAGAATGGTGGATCATTCCCTTGAAAGCTATCAACTCATTAATTATTCTTGAAACATGTTCCCTATTCTCTCTTCTCCCTTTATCCTATCTTATCCCATTCTCTTCTTCTTGTAAAATGTTCTCATATTTTAGAATTTTTATCTTTTTAGGAGATAGGGATACTCTTTAAGATACTATACATTTTATTCATCTTGATTAGGCTCAACATTACCAAGTTTGTAATAACTACCTCTTGATGTAATAAGTACTTTATTTACCTATATCTTGCCTTGAGTCTATGTTTGGTGAGTTATGTATGATGGCATTGTTTGAAGTATAATCTTCATCATCTATTGTCCACATTTTTAACCTTATTTAAGGAGTCTTCAATACTTCTTTTAGGTTTAGATTAGTGTTCTACTATAAACCTTTTATATGAAATACTTATATAAGTAGATTAATCTTGAGGTTGTGTGAGTTTGTATTGTCTTTTACTGATCTAGTATGGGTTCAAGCTTATGGGAGTTTCCTTTTTAAGATTGGTGCATTTCCTGGTTAAAATTATTAGGAGTACTTATCCCCTTTCTAACCCTTTTCCCATGAAACATTAGTTTAAATTTAGTTATAGGTGAGCATCAAAAAGGAATCTGACCTACTCTGAAGGTTCAACCCCACCATAGGTTACCCATAGTGTGGGGTTGTCCCAATATTTTGAATTAATGAGAGAAATCCTAATAAACCGTCTCCAAGGGTGAAAATTAATGTCATAATAATTTATAGCATACCTAGTGGGGATAAGGTCTAAAGTAATGGAAGGATTTTTTGTGTTTTTCTTCTATATATCAACCTCTTGAGGTATGTTATAAACATCAATGACAAATTTGAGTATCTATCATTTGGTTAAGTATCTTTACTAAGTGCCTAATTATCATAATCTGGTATATATAATTAGTCATATTTTGTTTAATATGCTTATTATCTACCTCAACATCACACTTATTAGGAAAATAATGTTTATGTATTCCCCCTAAGTGGACCTCAAACAACCTATCAACCATACCATGGCCTTTATCTTCCTTCTAAATTGTATATTACCAAGGTCAAACTCTTTTACATTCAAATCAATCCTATACTTCTCCTAACTAGGACCATGCTTATCATATTAGATCTTTATCAAGGGTCAGACAAACACTAGTAGCTTATATTGAGTTGATAAGGGAGATTAGTAAGGTTTTGGAGTTTTCTCTAGTCATCTCTATCCATGATCTAAAAAAAATGAGTGCTCTTTAGTTAGTGAAGAACATATGGTCAAATTGTGAAAGGAATGATGGTCATATTTCCAAAATGAGGACATAACAATGATAATAAAAGTCATCCAAAATGTAAACAATATGTTAATATCTTATGAAGAGTAATAGGCCCATTTGGACTAGCGTTATGTGTTATCTCTCCTCCAAAAATCCCTTGTTTATCCTTGTCAAATTCTATCCTTATCAAAACATAGAGATGCAATATTGGAATAAGGAAGAAAAATCATGAATATCAATAAGGGGGTTAAGCTTGAATAAGAATTACCTATTCAATCCATGTAGGGGATAACAATATTATTGCAAGAAATCTAGAATCTATGGGCATCCATTGAATAAACTGACTAACCACATGTTGAAAACTAAGAAATGAAATATTGGGTATTGTCCATTGAAGAAGTGTTTGATAAATGGGAGAAAGAGTATGTCAAGACTAAGATAATCATTTTTACCTCTCCTACTCCTATGCCCATTCTCACTCAAGAGCATGAAGATATCCCATCTTGGACACTCTACTGTGACCCTAACTTTTTCATATCATCTCTTGTGAAACCACCCTCTCCCACACCCATTTGGGAAAAAGAGAAGGTGACCAAGTCCTACACATTCCCCTCATGGAAATCAATAAATGAAGGTATAAATAAGGAAAGGGAGGTGTTGGTTAAGTTAGTCTAATAACTAATCCTGGTAGAGGAAGGGTTAGTTGTGCAAGAAATAAATCAAGTAACCATATCTCATCTCAATGAGCTTGGTGTACAAGATTTATGATACTCTCTCTCCTTAGTTCATTATCCACTTAAAAGAGAATTCAAATTACCTAGTTGTAAGGATGTCCTCCTAAGCTATAAGCAAGTTGAAGTTTTTCACCATCCCACTATCTCCCTTATAAAAGAGGAGCCTATTCTACAAAAGATAGAGGAGGAGCTTGTAGTCATAGGTGAAACCAAAGAGGATAATACAAGTGTCTATGATGAGGAGATCATGACAGGCATCCTAATTAATATGGGGGAACATCTTTTAGCTTTCAAGTTGTAAGACCCATATGAGAAGAAAGAGGGCAACCTTCATGAACTTATTGTGGAGGTCAAGATCAACTCAAATAATTTAAAATATTAATGGCAGCATTTATGGTTAGATTTATTGATTGAAATGGAGCAACTCAATGTTGAAAACTTGCTTAAAGAGGATGATATATAATATAAACATGTGGTAAACCCTGAATGGACTACTAAAAGTCCATTCTACATAAATTATGATGAGGATTAGAATCAAGAACTATAAGTTGGTCCATTTCAAGATGAGGTGTCAATTGAGGATAACCCTAATATGTTAGAGCTAGAGGAAAGTAGATCAAACCTTGAATAAGAAAAAATATGATGTTTTAGACCTAGGATGGTCAAATCAACCCTCATTTTTAGTTGAAGAGCAAGATGAAATATTGAGTTTGGTTTATGAACAAGACATCTCAAGTGCTCAAATGATTTAATTTGATAAGCATACTAGGGAAGAGCCTAAAGAGTTATGGTAGAGGTTCAATGCAATAACCAAAGAATTTAAAGAGGCAAAGGGACTTGTCCTTCTAGAAAGATATGAACATGCTGATCTAAGCATGAACATTCCTAGTTTACATAAGGACAAGGTGGAAAAACATGGTATTTTTGAACCATCAATTGAACCAAGTGCAGTTGCTCCTAAGAGCTAGAATGAAGTCTTCATGTAAGACTTTCTCAAGAGTGGAGAGAAACATCAAGTAAGTTCTCCTATATTCCAACATGAACCAATCTTGGAAGACTTGGATTAGTATGTCTATATTAGATATATTTTTGTTCCATTTCATCCATTGGAGATCACAATAAAAACATTGGTCATCAAGCTTCTTGGTTCACCAATTTTGGTACATCCAAGGCAAGTTATTTTCCATCCTAATTTGTTAGAAGTGGATGATACTAGATGTTTCCCTTTTAATCTAGGAGGACCAATTTTGAAAAGGCCTTGTATATATTAGACTAGTTTTTATGATTTTCTCTAGGTGCTTTTGTATACATCTTATTCAATAGGTTAGTTATTCTTTCTTTCCTATAGATGCCTGCATGGATTTGCCTTTGTTATTTTGCTTTTAGTCCTTGTTATTTCAAGAGGAAGTTTTAGAAAGGGTTAGCCTTGTATCATATTTTAGACCAGCTTAGTTGTAGATACTTATGACTCCATTACCAATGGACTAGACAAGGAAGCATGCTATGGGTTGTCTTGCATAGACAGGCATGCAACCCTTATGAGTCACCAAATATGTTGGCCATTTTTATCCCATATATGAAAATATAAATGGTTTGATGAATTAATGGATAATAGGATTAGAAATGAGTATAGGAATGGAAAATTGAGAGGATACAAGTAGGTTTTCATGGTGCTAAATATTTGTAGGAATAGGTCCATAAAATCCTATGTTTATACTTATGAAATATTTCAACTTTTGGATAAGTATTAGAGAATTCATAATCCCTTCAAATAAATTATTCCACACAAAGACTAAAATAAAATTAAAAGGAATTATATCCTTAGATAAATTGTTTCAATTTATTTAGCTAAGAGTTGGAGTTATTTTGGGAGATTTATTTTGGATTTTTTTGCTAAGTATTGGGAATTGCTTCAGACATTTTGTCTGTCTGAAACAAAACTCCCAAAGGGTCATTTTTTTGAGGGAATTCCTAGACAAAATTTATGAAGGGTATATTTTAGATAAATTAGTCCAAAAAACTTTTCTTGAAGGATTAGTCTTTGGAAAAGTGGACTAAACAAAATCCTAAGTGTCATTTCCTTTGGGAAAATTATTCAAACAATTTTCCTGGATGGTCATTCATCATAAAAGTGTCCAAATTCAAAAATATCAAAGGGTCATTTTTTAGGCAAGTGGAGAATAAAAAGTCCCAAGGACACTTTCAAAATTTATCAAGGGAAATTTTAGTAATCCCTAAGGGTAATCTCAAGGACAAACGGCCATTTCAAAAAGGTTGAAAGGCAATTCTGTACGGCAAGTGTCCTTGACAAAAGGTACAAGGGCACATTTTCATTCAAAATTTTTTTTTCAAAATTTGACTAAGGCATGAATTATTTCAAGGAAATTATTCCATAATAATTTCCCCAAAGACAAATTTATTTTAGACAAGTTGTTTGAGACAAATCCCATAGATGAGTTCTTTTAGACAAATTATTTTGGTAAAATTGATCTAGCAGGGTGGTGATAGGTACACAAATGTAAAAGTAAATCTAATTATCCACCCATTAGAGTCCAAATATTTATTGTCACATATGCATCATTGATGTTCTTATGGATGCCAATTGACAGGTACATGAACATTAAATTTAAGCCTAAACAAATAATCGTTGAAGTTTAAATATCCTAGTGATAGTCACATAGATGTCAAATACATTATATAGACATAAAATATAGTTATGTGGACATTTTTGAGCACATGAAGTAGGAATTGGAGTTCAAAAATATGATTAATGATTGGTGTTTAATTGTATAGGTGATCCAATAACAAGCAAAGACTAATAGTTTAATGGAGAAATTAGAATCAGGCAAAGCAAATAGATGGAACCAAGCTTGAGCTGGACTCGAGTTGAATCAGGATAAACAATAAAGGACCAAGCATTTCCAAAAAATATCCATAGAGGTAAAATAGGTATTTGAGACATAATATAGGCCAAAAGGGTGGTAACTTGTTGTGAAAGGTACAAGGCATAAAATAGAGTGCCATCTATATAGACTATAGGAGAATTAATAATCATAGATTGGTGTTCATCTATAATTGATTTAGGTCTAGGTTTCAAGGCATGAGCTAGTTTGTGTCATAAATGTAGAATCTCTCATTATTCAACATAGTCATATGCTCTAAAAAATTCATCACTGAAATTAAATATATCATGTATCAATTAGGTTCATAGATATGAGGATTTTATCCTTATAAATAAGCATTCAAGTAGAAGACGGTATGAATATCAAAGATATAGATCTTGTGGTTGGAGAAGTAGCCTTAGAATTTAATAGATTTTTAGAGTGCCTAAGGGTCCCTTTCATAAGGATGACCATGAATTTCATCTTTGGAAAAACTCGTCTTATAGTATAATACTTAGAGGATATTGGTAAAAATAAAGATTATCTTGTTCATGATATATTATGTCTTAATTGGACAAAAGCATGGTGGAACATTCCTTTGAAAGTTGGCATCTCATTAATTATTCTCAAAAAATGCTCCCTATTATCTCTTCTCCCCTTATCCTATATTATCCCATTCTCTTCTCTTTGAAAAAGGTTCTCTAATTTTAGACTTTTATCTTTTTAGGAGATAGGGATATTCTTTGAGATACTATAAATTATGCTCCTCTTGATTAGCTTTGACACTATCAAACATTTATAAGAACTACCTCTTGATGAAATAAGGCATTTATTTACCTATATCTTACCTTGATTATATGTTTGGTGAGTTATGTATGATGGCATTATTTGAAGGAGAATATTCGTCATCCACTATCCTCTTTTCTGACCTTGTTTAGGGATTTTTCAATGTTACTTGTAGCTCTAGATTAGTATTCTACTATGAACTTCTTATATGAAATAATCTTGAAAGTATCTTGACATTGAGGTTATGTGAGCTTGTATTGTATTATGATAATCTAGTGTGGGTTCATTCTTGTACGAGTTTCCCTTTTAAGCTTGGTGTATCACCTGGTTAACTTTCTTAGGAGCCATTATCCCCTTTCTAACCCCTTTGCAGTGAAGCATTGGTTTAGCTTTAGTTTTAGGTGAGAATCAAAGAGGAATTTGACCTAGTCAGGATGTTTAACCCCAACATAGGTTACCCACATCCTAAGGTTGTCCCAATATTATGACTTAATGGGAGAGAGCCTAAAAAACACTCTCTAAGGGTGCACATTAATGTCATAATAATCACCTTTAAAAGTAGAAAATGCATTGAATTTAGTGGTTATCTAGACTTAGGAAACAAGGGAATGGATAACATTTGATAACTCCTTAGTCTAAAAAATGGTTGAATAGTAGAGGTAAGCAATACAAATTTTGAATGAATTAGAGTTGACAAATGAATGTGAAGGCACTAGAAAGTTAGTCGTGACATCTATTTTTGACCAAATACTTTAGAAATCCTTTGTAAAATTTAAATAGAGTCTATAGGGGTTAATTTTGTAAAAAATTGAGGTTAACTTTATCTTTTTGAGGAATAAGGCCCTAGAAGTGTAGATATTTTAGATAAGATTCAAAGCTACAAAAGCTGAGTAGCAAGGTTAATAACACTAGTTAACATGGTGAATAGATAATCCCTTATTGAAATGAGAATAATAATATCATAAAAAACTATTAGATATAAACATTACTAAGATCTAGAGGTAAAGAGTAAGTCTAGTTCCATCTTATCTACTAGTTCAACAAGTGTGATAGTCTCAACATCACCTCCATCTACCATTTTAGCTACCCAAAATCCCATTATGAGAAAACCATAGATATTTTAATATCATTTTTTTATGAAATTTTTCAATAAGAATTTATTCAAACTAACAATAACTAGTTATTTTTTATTGAATTCAATTTATAATTAACTGAAGTATTTTTCCAACATACACGCATTACATGATTATTGTAATCTATGAGTTGTAACATGTAGTTTTGCATTAAACCAGAACTTAGGATGCATATATTTTGATGTGATATAAATATTTACTAAATTTTGAGGATGATTCACCCCATTCCTAAATTATTTAATTACATGTAAAACCCTCTTTCAAATGGTTAGAGTTTTGATAAATATAGGAAGAAATCAAGTCAGTGATTTTCATGCAACTACATTGGTTCTTTCTTATCCCTTTTATGTGTTGTTAAGGTTTTAACTTATTTATCTATGAGAATTTAGTAAATTTTAAGTGTTAAAAATATATAGATAATATTTATTGTTATCATTAATGTATTTTATTCATTATATGTCTAAAATATATTTAAAGCTAAAAAATTTCATTGAATTTAATGTTGTAAAAAAGTGCACAAATTTGTCTTAGTCTATTATTGGTTTATTACAACTAGTCAAAAGTATGGGATACTCATTTTTTGATAAAAATTTGAATACTTAGCTATGATGCCACTAATCCACATAAGTCATAGACCTTATGTACTTACTTAGATCATAGTTGAGGTGGAACTATTGCCTGCATTGGGCTAGTTATGCCATGGTGTGAGGCTTCAATAAGGGGACTTGATCAATTAATCAAAATATTTGTGTAGATCCATAGGTTCAAGCCTTAATTGGAATAATCTTAGTTTCATAAGGGTGTAATCCTTTGTGATACTAATCCTAGTATCATATAGGTGCTTGAAGCGTCAAAAGACTACTTTAGCTGCAACTACACATGCTAAACTTGCTTTCCAAACAATGATAGGAACACTTGGTGCAAACACTATACTTAATATTTAGATAAGTTATAGATGACATCATTTATGTTTGCATGAGACTCCATTAATGATGTGAACTAGAATCATGCAAGAAAATTACTTAACATAAATAAATTTAAAATATGACATTAAAATCATAACACATTCCAATAGTAATACAAAATATGTATAACTAGAATAATTATGTTTTAAGGAAACAATATTCATCATTAATTATAGATCAAAATATAATTTATAATTCATGGTAGAATATGTGTCTAATTCATACTACTTAATGACCCATGGGCTTGAAAATGAGCTTGGGTACTTACAAATGGAGCCTTTATAGCATCCATACTACTCTTATGTCTAATGGCTATTGAAGAAATATATACAAAGTAACTTCATTTCACTATATATATACTACAATTCTTCATCTCCTCTTACTTCCTCTAGCTTGAGATCCTTAAATAACCTATAAGAGCATCTTCACCTAGGTGAAAAGTGCATGCCAAGTTTCAAGCTATAACTTGATGATCATACCTATTAGCTACATCAAATCATAAAATTTGTGATTTATCTACCATGTTTCTTAAAATCATCAAAGATTCCCTAAAGATATGAGAGATAGTTAGCCACCTACCAACTGGCACAAGATATGCATTACACCATCCAACTAGAACCAAAATGCCAAAAATGGAAACCATTATATAAAATGATTAATTCATCCCTATGTGTATGTTTTTTTGGTATGAATCCTTTAATTAAATATATAAGGGGCACAAAATTACCTTATACAAAAACTTTAGTCAATCCTCAGACTAGGTTGTCAAGCTCTTGGGAGTGGATAACTTAGGTTAATTATCATTAAGTTAAATGATCAAGTATTAAAAGACCCTAATATTTATATTTATTTCTTTAATTATGCTATTTATTTTGGTATATTTAATAGTGAGCATAATCATATCCATTTTCTCTAAGTCCTTTTGAAAGGCCTCCACATTGGCCTTCACCTTTTCTACACTCCCATCTAAAATTGATCCTTACTCAAAATCCTTAGTCTATATAGTGTGAACTAGTGCTTTCAGGTTTTGATCTTGATACTTAATTTAGTTACTAAGTGCATTAACATTTTTCATTATTTGTGTCTGCTCTAACTTGCTTGTCAAGTACACTTGCACCATCATCTTCTCCTTCTTTTCCTTTGTTTGATTTAGGTGCATGTATATAACTAAGGCTTGGTTTGATAAGAAAAATAATATGGTTTCTATTGAATTTTCACCCTTATATAATTTAGAAAAGAGGTATTCTACCTCTTCAATCTTATTATCTATCTCTTTTTCTGGTGTGATGTTGATATCTTCTTATTCTTGTGCTAGCTCAGGGATTAACCTTGGGAGCATCTACTCCACCAAAAAATAAAATTTATCAACCTCTAAAAGGTTTGAATTATAAATCATAAGCATAATATATGGTTTGGTCATATTTATGTGCTTAGAGAGTTTTTTTAGCTTGAATTTGGTGGCCTATGCTTCATCCTTGGCTTCTTTTTGGAGATTTTACCATTTCTTTACTTTACAATCATTGATGATGTTTCAGTGTGTAACTTCTATGGCCATCTTGATTATTTTTCCTAGATTGGATTGGGTTAATGGAATGAGTGCTAATAAGGAGGTAGTCCTACCCCTCATCAAGCTCTTTTATGCTTGAAGTAGCCACCCTAGGTGCCTCAAATTATGACTCATCCATGTAGTGGTCTAGTGGATTTATTTGCATTTATTGCTCATGGTGACTTAGGTGGATGTATAGTCATATATATAGAGTTATTCATACACCTATCCCTCCAATGCCTTCTTCCTTATATTTATCTTTTTGTCCTCCTTGCTGATGGCCATTTATATCTATTCTTCTTCCTATTCACTGGTACCATCACTCTCTTTGTCACTCTTCTTAGAGGACTCACCTATTTGATCCTTATGGGTTTCCTCCTTAGACTTCTCCCCCTCATTCGTTTATTCATCCTAAGGTTTCTCAATACTCACCTCTAGGGAAATTCATTTAGTGCCAATGTCATATTTATTTTATTAGGGTTCCTCTACTTTATTTATTTGTTTTTATAAGGCACTAGTATCACCTTATTTTTATTCAATCACCCTTTCACTATTCAAGCATTCCTATTTTTAATATTATTTCTCTTTCTTAGAGGGAACTTGGAACTTTTTTGACCATTTCAACTACTAGTCATGAACTTACAGGAACCTTCATGGCCCTTTTCTCTAACTTGGACAATTCCTTTTCCTTAGAAAGTATCCACTTCTCTTCAAGTGACAATACCTTATATATGTCCTCCTTGATCAACCCCATCTTCTATTAAACCCTTCTCTTATCCTCTTTTATCTATGGAGGTAGTGTGGAGGGTTCTTCATTAGATGAAGGGTTTTTTGTATCCTCTATTTCCTTAAGCATGGTATTCATACTACTTTGTATGGCTTCCTATACATCCTTAGTACTTGGCTTCTCTTCCCCTTCTTCTATCTATAGGATATATGTCCCTTCCCTATATTATTTAGTCTCTTCCTCTGTTCTAGGCATAAGGGTCACCTATTTATCCATCTCCACTAGAGTTATAGTAAGGAATGTAATAGGTCCCTTAGTTTTTTTATTATTCTTGTTTTTTGGGGAAGCATTCTTTGGTACAAATATCATGCACTTTATTGGAGGTGGGGGCACAATTTTATCTTTAAAGGAAATTTTTAACTAAATGCACTTCATGATTTATTCAATCTTCTCTCCCCATTTATTTTGGAGAGTCTTCTCTTGTATCTTTGGTGTAACCTTCCCTTTATTTTTGACTAGGAGGTGGTGATCATCATCCTTTCTATGATCACCACCCTTCTTATGTGGCTTCATTTCATAGTAGAGGTTGAATATCATTCTATTAATTATCACTCTTTCAAGGTTATGTATGTCCATTCTAGTAGTTTCATCTTCCTTGTCCATGGTGGCCTTGGCTTTAGGGTACATAAACTATGACCCCATCATGTTTTTATTTTGATCCATAGTCTTGACTAGGATATTAATTTATTATGTATTGGGGATTATACATAGTGATGCCATGAAATAATTTGTTTATAAAGCATAAGGAAATTGAAGCAACCTTGATAGGTTCCCTTCTTTGAGCATTAGGTGTACCATATAAAAATGCTACATTACAATAACGGTTACTATTCCCACTATCTATTGTAGAAGTTATTGAGGGATACACCACTCATTCCCAAAATCTTTAATTTACCTACCATACCACCCTTATACTCTTCTTTTATACTTTTATGAGAAACTGGGTGGGAAAATAATGTCCTAGTACTTCATTATAGGCGACTCATGGTTTGGTGAGAAAACTCATATGTGGTCTTCATCACTATTTGGCACACATATCTCCTTCATCATTAATAGTATCAACATGTACCCCCATCTAAAATTTTAATGCAATTGATGGTACTCTTATGCATTCTTGACAATCTCCTTGATAATGAACTTGGATATGTTGAATTTCACACCTTATATAATGTGGTGGGAAATAAATAAGGTCTGACTAATATAAAACCAATGTCCACTAGGGAATAGTTTGGATATAATTAGGTGTGTTTCTACCCTCATGATGAGCTCTTAGATGTCCTTGATGAGGAATTTAGACACTAAATTAAAGTAGCCCAGGAGCTTCATGACCCATTCAACCTCCACTTCATCATCCATCATCTCATAGATGTATACCCCTATACTAGGTAGCCCTATTATTATAATAATGAGGCTCATCAAGATCTTAATGTGCCATCTTATAAAGTAAAACTTATCACTATGTACTCATAAGAGGAATAATTTTACTAACTCTTCTATCTTTCTAAAAGATGATATCTCAAATAACTATATTGTGCTCATTATTGCCAATTTATCTGTGATAGAGACATGAAATAGTGTGGCACCTAGCTTTATCTTATTCCATGTGTCAACCATCCAATCCTAGTTTAAATCTTTCACATTACTCCCCATTTGGTGTTTGTAATCCTTGAGACTAGATATGTGCACAAATGACACCCACTTATCCCCCACCATGACCTCTATGGGCAATTATATTTCTCTATAAGCAAGCTTTGTGCTTGTTTTTAGGTCTAATTTCATGATACTTATTCATTGTATTAGTTATGCATCTAATTTTATGGTGGTTTCTTCTTTTATAAAATATGATTGTATGCAATTAAAAAATCATCATGTCTATAAATCAATCCTAGCTTGGAGAAGATAGTGCATACCTCAACTTTTGATTGTGAATACATTTGTTAAACAAGATCATGAACAATATGTTAATATACTAGACCTAATCAAGGGATAAATTTTCATAATACACCATGATAATAAGGGTTCCAATGATTATATTCTAACATATTCATGTAACAACCCTAAAAGAGTCCTAGGTTTTGATATTCAATTTATTATAATAAGTAAGAAAGAAAATATAATCTACTGCACAACAAAGCTTGTGGCATAAAGTGGGGGTTATAACAAAACAAACTAAAATAAACATACATAGAAGACATATATTCATGTCAATGCATACATAATCCTAATGCATGAGAGAGAAGTAGAACTACATTATTTATCTACCCTTATAAAAGAGAAAGAATACTTACATTGAAGACAAAACCGCAAAGCCTCAATATCTCCCTAGGCAAAGGTGCTTTACAAGAGATTATTATGGTATGTAACGATAATAAATACAAATCAAATCTAGGATACATAACCTATCAATGCATCTAAAAGACTTCTCCCCAAGTTAAGATCTATATCTCTAAAGAATGTATGGAACCTTAAGCTTTATTCCTCAAGTAGAATGGTTAATAAGAAGATGTTCATTCACACTTATTCTTCTTTTATTCTCTATTCCCAAATGGTTATAAATGAATTTTTATATATAGGTAGATATTACCTTTAATCTTTATAAATATGTCAGTTATATGGGGCTGACATAGTCTACATTTATGTTTTAGGGAGATAAATCACTAGGTCTCAAGCTACGTCAGTCGAAGGGATAACAAAAATCTCAAATTAAAATACCAAAATATAGTATATGGTTGACCTTGTATAGTAATTAGAGGCTAAAAACTATACAGGGTTGTCCTAGTTGACCTAGTACAGTCAACTGGTGAAAGGGGGTCAAGTCAAGAAAAAGGAAGATAATTATATGAAAAATGTTTTAAATGGGTAAGAAGTAAAAAAATATGCTTAGGGGAAATGTTTTTAGGAGACAAATGTGTATATTACAAGTGGAAAAAGAGACAATAATCTTATGAAGTGTGAATGGTTTGCCCACCCCTTTCCTGGTACACTCCTTAAGGTGTGCACTCAAAGAGATTGAGACTCGATGGGTTCCTACAAGATAAAAAGTGCCAGTAAGTGATAAAAGTTTAAATATATTATGTGTATACATATTCCACACTTTAATCTCATCATGTGTCATGTAAGTGTAACACAAGATGGTGCTTCAGGATAAAAGATGATAACACACAATATTGATGCTAAGTGAAGTGTAGAAAGTAGCAAATAAGATAAATGAAAGGATAAAATTTAAAAATACATACCTTTACTTACCTTAGTGATGTAGATAAATAATTATACTAAAGAGATGTGAATGTGTCCAATTTGAAGAACACTAAGGGAACCTATATAAATTAGTGTAAAAAATAGTCATTAGTAAATTATTATTTAATTTTTTACTATTTTGAAAATAGAATAGAGATAGATATATATTTTGAGATATAACAGTGATCTAATATCTATTTGGGTGTGATTTGGTAGGTGTATATAAGGATGAGGAGGAGATATGAGGGTCTCTTATGAGGGGAGAACTCCATGATGTCCTAGATGAGACTCTATAATCATATGACCCTACTACATTAGAGGATCCTAGTGTATCATCTACCCCAACTTAGGTGAGTTGGTTCAGATTAGTTGGAGAGGTAACAAGGAAAATACAAGCATACAAAGGGGATGCATCCACAATTAGAGATAAGGGAAGGTGAGATATGGATATGGTAGGCCTTGGTAGATGAAAGAGCTATGTTCCTAGCTATAGTGATGCAAATGACATAGGCACATACATCAACCCTAACCTAGTTAGCATAGTCACAGGTGTAGGTAGTGAACCTATAGGGATAGGTAGAGGGACTAAGATCTCGTATGTCTTATTTATAGTGTACTATTTAAAGGATTCAAACCAAGGCTTTGATAGGTAACACAGATAGGCCATGAGATAGATAGGATGAAACCCAGCCATAGAGCTAGAGCATTATATATGGTTATACTTAGTGTATCAAAAAATAATGATACACACACACACACACACACACACACACACACACACACACACATATATATATATATATATATATATATATATATATATATGTGTGTGTGTGTGTGTGTGTGTGTGTGTGTGTGTGTGTGTGTGTGTATCATTATTTTTTGATACACTATATATATATATATATGTATGTATATATATATGTATATGTATATGTATGTATTTATGTATGTATGTATGTATGATGTATCATTTTGGCATATTGATGTTGATTGTGTATGTTATCATCATTATGGTTATGGTTGTGGATGATTTTGATATATTTATTTCTAGCAGATGTATTTAGTTGTTGTTATAAATGCTATAGGAAATATATGATATGTGGTTTCTTTTCTAGAATTATGTAGAACACATGCATGGGTAAAAAAAAGGCAAAAAGGACATAGTAAAATATAATAATTAAAAAATACACTAAACACTATTTCAAGTTGGGAAATGTGTAATAATAGTAAAATGACTAAGTATAAAGAACCAAGGGATGGTAAAATAAGATGGTATAAAAAGGAATTGGTTTTTAAACCAAAGTGAAAAAAAAATTCACCAAATTAAATTAATTAAAATCATACTAAATCACATGGGGAAGTATGAAAATAATGCAATTAAATTAAAGGTATGTAAAAGGTCACAAATTGTATAAAAACAAATTTAATTAAGTTAATAAATTATACTAAATCATGTTGGGATGTATAAGAGAAAAACAAAACTAGCAAAAGATTGGTCTTAAATTTATCACACTAATTCAAGCTAAGAAGTATGAAAAATGAAAGAAATGGTTGTATTCTTACATGCACTTAAAAAATAAGAAGATAAAAGTGAAATATAAATGAATTAAGAATAAAATTCACTAAATCATTCTAGGAAGCATGCTATTGATGTTTAACTTCATAATCAATCACATCTTATCTCATTTTTGACACATGTAATTTTGTTTATGACTTGAATTATTGGAAAATTTTGTGAGGAATGTTAGGTCCTATACATGGTCTTATGAATTAAATCCCAAAGATAACACCACTAGGATTGAATAAATAGTAAAAATTAGGTAATAAAGGATGTGGGTAATATGAAGGAAAAATGTGGTAATTTGTGAGGAATGTCAAATCCTATCCATAGTCTTACAAAGTAAATCACAAATGAAATCCCAAGGGGAGTGATGAGTGGATAGAATAATATTTATCAAGAGGAAATATGAGGGATATAGGGAATTAAAAAGGGATTGTAAAAAGTATAATTTAGGCATATTATGAGAATATTTTAGGAGTCAAGAGGCATACTAAGTACATGAGAAGACACTAAGTGACTAGTGACCATCAATGTGCAAAGGAAACATGTTTTATATAGACAAAAAGCTTTGTAGGAATATAATAATGTTACTAAGATCCACTCATGAAGGTATATTGGTACAATAAAAGGTAAAATGGACCTACCTTCCCATGATGTGTTCCCCATTCTTTAGGATCCCTTATAGAGCCTTCAATCTACTACAAAGATTGGGTACTTGTGTGAGAAAGTAGGTAGCAATAAATGATATTTTTACTCTCCTTTTACAATTGACTATCCTACCACACCCCAAAGGACCTTATATCTATCATGAGGCTAACTATGTAGTTTTATCTTAGACTAAAATAAGGATATGTGCTTTGAATCACATCTTTTAGTGTGATTTGACTTCTAAGAATATTGTTGCCTTTTATATTATTTCCTTTTGTAAAATGATTTAGCTTTCAATTTTTTATGGATTTTTAAGATTCCTCCTCCATATGGATTTATAATGACCAATCATGAGATATGTAGTGATACACATAAATCAGAATTACATTAATTCTAAAGGAAGCTAAGTAATCAAAGACAAAGACTGACTAGGGCACTTAGGCTTAACAATGAACTAACATGTGATCTCAAGTCTCAACCATGTATATGCTTAGTTTGAAAAAAAGGAATAAGGGAAAAATGATATCTAAAGTGGACTGGTATAAGGAAAGTATAATGAGATACATTATTTGCTAACTGATCACATGGTAATATAAAACATGATGAAAGGGAACAAGGTTCATATAACCAATTCATAATGACAATTATCTTTGAAAAATAGAGATAAGAGAGAAAACAATCATGAATACACATGAAGAGAGTTTTTAGAAAAACTCAGGAAATAAAGAGAAATCAATGATAAAGAAAGACAATCATATGCAAATATAAATGACAATATAAGTAAGATATAACACAAAAGGTAAAAGCACTATATAAGAAAAATATGAATTTGACACATCATCAAATGACATAATAAATATATAAAAATAAAATTAGATCAAAAGTCAAATAAAATTGTAAATCTAAAATATCCATCAATATACTCATAAATATTGATAAATCTACCCACACACATTATCCAATACATCAAATAAATTTCTATGAAGATGGATATGAATCGCAGCTAATGTCTCATAAATCTTGAATGAAAATTGGGAAAATACTTCTCTTATAATATCCTCAACTAAGAAATTATGAATACTTGTTGGATCATGCTAAGGAGGGAAATTAAGTAAGGGAAATTTAGGAGAATACATGGGAGTGAGCTCAATGGGAGATGCAAGAATCACTAGTGGAGAAGGATCGATATGTGAGGGAAGGTCCATAGGTGAAGGAATCATAGGTAGAGGTATAGAAGGTGATGAAGGGACCATAGGAGGGGATGGAACCACTAAAGGTGGAGCTATAGGAGAAGTAAAAGCCTTCTTATGTGGGTGACCTATGGGAAGAATGGAAGAAGGTTTGATAATAGCTATAAGGTTATCCTTAAGGTGTTGTTGAAGGATGTGGTAATGATTAGTGTGATGGGTACCACATTGGTGCCATGGATAATACACCTCACCATACTTAGGTATGTATTTAGGTAGAACCTTTAGGGGAGGCATGAATTTGTGTAAGGAGAGGATGGATGCAAAGTATAAATATATTATTTCAACTTGCAACAATGGGTAGAAGAATGATTATCTATCCCATGGAAGCAATAGATATGCTTGTGAGTGTTCTTAGGATAAGCACTCACATAAGGAGTAAAAGGAGTCAAAGAAGCTAGAGGAGACTCATCAGCCCATTTGGTGGGTAATGGATCCATCTAAAGCAAGGGAAGAAAACCATCACCAAGGGAATGTGGCGGTGGAGAATGAACAAAACTAGGCTCAATGGAAGGGGCAATGTGATTATAAGTAGGGTTAGTCTTAGTAAGAATAGGAGTGAGAATAGGCTCAACTATATCAAGATTAATAATGGGATAAACTATAGTGGGAGTAGGAATGGGATATGAAAAGGGATCTACTAAGGGAGTAATAGGATATAAATAAGGTCTAAGGAGGGTTTCATTAATCTTAGGAGTAAACTAACTACAATGATTAGGTTACCTAGTAAAGAGGTAAGGCCCAATCATAGGACAATCCATGATCATACTCTTATAAGGATCCTTAAAAACTAGAGATTTTATCACTATATATACCCTATGATAAAGAGGAAAAATACTAAAATTAAGAACTATAAATGAAATAAAATAAGAAGATACATGAAAAGACTCATGTAAAGAAGAATGATAATGAAAATCTTAGCATCATGGACCTATACAAGACTTCCTAATAATCGATCATCTAGGGAATAACCATCATCTTAATCTAGGGTGTGAAGATCAATGAAACAAGTAGGGACTATCTTATCATCCAAGGAAGTTTGGTGAATAAAATGTTGAGTCTTGGTCAATAGTATAGGAATATCATTGCAAGGAAGCTTGCGAGAATGAAGTTGGAAAGAAGTAGGAATCTGCAAGATGAGGTGAGGTGAGAGATTAGTATTTTTAATATTTGGGTTAATCTTAGTGAGCTCATAATCATCAAAATCTAAGAGGTTAGGAGGAATGCCTAATGAGTTTGGGATGTTTGTTTTAACCTTAAGTTAAATTAATAGGAAAGTTAAGATGTTGAGACTCATGAAATGGAAGGCTAGGTAAAGGTTCAAGAGTAGGAATTTTGAAGATACCTTGGTCTTGGAATTCTTTGAAATTAAAACAATTATTTCTTATAAATGGTTCCATTATGATGGAATTTAACACATTGGTAGGTGGAAAAATCAACAACTCTCATATAATGAGTCCATGCCCTACCAAACAAGATGTTATAAGAAAGGGTAAAGTTATATATCATCACCTTCATATGGATGGTGATAGGTGGGATAGAAATGGGAAGTCATACACAACCTAGAGGATGAATTTACCTTATATCATATCCTTGGTAGGTGCTACATGTAGACTTGAGATTGCATTCTGAATATCTAAGCATCTTAATGATGTTGAGAGAGGAAACATAGGTGATATAAACCTCATTAATCAATGCATGCTTAACTTGGATATCACCTATTTAGACACTAATAAATAAGTGAGGATCATCCACACAAAGAAAAATCTTGTTAGGAATCATAGAATCTATAGTAAATTTTAACGAAATAGAAGTGTCCATAGTTTCATCAATGTTGATATACATCTCTTCACATTGTCATAATATACTATCCTTGGATCCAGATAAGGATGCCTCCCATCTTACTAGGGGAAGATAAGGGACATTAATTTTGAAAAAATAGTTACATAAGATGATTTCTATGAAATGGATAAGTCCTCATAAGATCAAATAATGGAATTTGGGATGGGATATTATTTATTTGCATGATGTAATCCCACTCATCATAACCCATAAGAAGGTTGTTATATATAGGTGCATAATGTTAAGGAGGTCCTCAGGAGCCAAAATGCATTAGAATTTATGTTGATAATAATAAGGTGTACAATAAGGTTGTAAATTATGTTATAATGATGAAATGTCTGGTTCAAGTTGATTTTGAGAGTTTTTAGAAGAAGTGTTATTATAAATTTGAGTATCATTAGTGTTAGAAGATGATGGAAGAGTGGTAAAAATAGAATAAGAAATGTTATCCATAGGAGAATCATAAATTGGATAATCAAAAGTAATAAGCTCATCCTTTTCCAACTCATTTAAATGAGTTAGGGAAGAATCTTAGATAACATGATATGTTTGAGATGAAGTAGGGGTGTAGATAGGTTTAGAATCAATAAAAGAAACCACCCTTCACATATTAGTCATGTTAACCACATTCTCTTTGAAAGTGGGTTCAACAAGACTTTCTACATTATTGGTGGATGGGGTGGCTTTATCTTGATTATCTTGGATAGCTTGATGATTAGGTAGAGGGTCTTTGTAGATAGCCAAATGAGCATTGGCTTGGTTTAAGGACTGGGTTTTATCATGTGATTTTTAGTCATTGAAAGAAATTTCATAAGATTGGTTTTTATTTAAAATGATAAAATCATGATCAAAATTAAGATCAATAAAAAATTCCATAGCTAAATTATGAATTTGTTTACAGGTTTAATGAGAATGACCCAAACTAGCGTGAAACCAACAAAACTTGTTAGGATCATACCAAGATTTCATAGCACAGGTAGGGTCAAGTTCTCATGGAAGGGGCCTAGGTATATGCTTAAGCAATTCATCTAAGGATAGAGGTTTATGAACATTAATGTTGTTTGGTGAAGATAAGTAAGGATTGGTATATTATTGAGAAGGGGGAGCTACTTCTGATAAAGGGGTAGGATTGATAGCTTGAACATTGTCAATGGTGTCATAAGAATATGTAATGACATCATTGGTAACATTGAAATTTTTATTCTATAGAGAAAAGGACCCATAAAAGTTTGGGGTGGCTCAAATTGATGCATAAGGAAATCTTGTCATTTAGCTTGGTCAATAGCCTCTTCCTATATACATCGAGAGAGAGTGTGGACCTGATATTGATGCTTAGGAAAAAGGGCATTGGTAAAAAGGTGGAAGATATTATCCTCAGCCATGTTATGTTCACATTTTTTTCACAAAGTTTTCCACCTTTTAACAAAGGCTTAAGCAGTTTTATTTTCAAGCTATTTGTAATTTATGAAGTTGGCCAAATTGTTTTTGGGAAGATCACTAGTTTGGAACTATTAAACTAAAGCATTTAATAAATCCTCCAAACTAGATATGTAATCAGTTATAATTTTGTTGTCAAAATCCAAGACATATCCTATGAGAGTTTTGGCTAAGAGTTTGGTAGTGGAAAAGGTGTTCAATTTGACCTAATCCTTATAAATATTTCTAAATGTTTTAAGATGAAAGGTGGGATCAGTTGCTCCATTATAAGAAATTGTAGGTTTGATACCTCCTATATGAATGCTATCAATTTCAGTAGTGAGAGTTTCATTTTGGATATGCTTAATGGTTTTGCTGATAAAAGGAGCTTGAGGAATGAGATTGCCTTGAGAATATCGAAGAGGAGGAGGGGGGAAATTCTAATTATGTGTGCCCCAAGTCACTAGTTTAGGATTATTTTGAATATGGATAAGGTGGTTTTGCATTCTCATCATTTGATTTATGTTATGAATTTGAATAGTATTCATTTTATTTAGTGTTTATAACAATAGTTGATGTGTTTGATTAGCATTATTGGAGGCATTAGAGGTGGTAGTAGTGGCTTGGGTACCACTATTTTTGTTGATAGGAGCTTAAGAGGAATTATGAGAATGTGAGACACTAGTGGAAAAAATTTCTTGTGTACAAAAAGATGTTCTAGTGAATGTTTGAGAAGAATCACTAGTAGCATGATTACCTTAGGTAGTAAATGATGCACTAGTGGAAGGATTAAGGATATTGGATCTTATGAGAAGCCTACTAGATGTAGAACCTACCATGTTAGTGGATATAATAGGAATGGAGGTGTAAGAAGTTAGAGAAGAAGAGGTCATGGTATGATAAGGGGTCATAATCAAAGGAATAGTCTAAGAATTAAAGAAAGTGGTACCCCTAAATATAGTTGAGAATGTAGGAGTAGGAGAATGAGACTCTTCAGATTAACCACTAATCATAATATTGTAAATAATAGAAGGATTTTTCCTTGATTTTGAGAAAATTTAGAGATATTGAAGAGAATTTTTGGGGTATACTCTAATTTAGGTTGGTATTCTAATGAGAAGAGAGGATTACACTATGAAGAGGTATTAGGAGGGGTCCCATAGTTCATTGTGTGAGTCACAATATAAACATTACCAACATCCAGGATAGGAGCCCTACTCTCTCTATGGGAGACCTATGAGGGTTGGTAAAATTCATCATGTCTATTGACTGTAACTTAGTACTATCATCAATAAAATATTCCATGATGAAGGGAAAGAAAGATATATGAGAAAGCAAGGAAAAATAAAATGATAGAAATAGTATAGGGTCAAATGGGTTAAAATAACATAAAAATAAGGTCTATAAATAGTATAAGGTCAATTGGGTTGATATAGTACAATGAACAAAGGCTAGAAAAAGAGTGAACAAGGTCTAAAATAGTAAAAGGTTGACTTGGTCGATCCAGTATAGTGAACAAAAGCTAGAAAAATGTTCATGATTGACTAGGTTGACCTAGTACATTAGGAAAGGGAAATTAGAAAGCCTATAATATATTTTGAATTGAAAAAAGATAATTTTTCAAAGTGATTTGAAAATTAAGAAATAAATTACAATGAATAATCAATTAGATTAATGTTATCTAATCTAATTAAGGCACATAACATAAAACCTTATACCAATGTTGGCTAGTGTAAGTTTTTGCAACAAAAAAAACAATTGAGCAAAGAGAAAGCAATCAACTTGGAAAGTAAATAACTAGCTAAATGGTCAATTTGAATATTTATAATATTATTAGGATATGTTTTTAAATGTGATGTGAAGTTGGCTATAAGTAAGTAACTATAAATCAATCTAAGGATAGTTTTAAGTAGTTTGGGCTAAAAGGGATCTATAGTGGTAATGATATAGGCTTGGTATTGGGGCCTACCCCCTCACTTCACACACCATAGTGATAAGGGTGTTAGGTGATTAATTATAATATACCATTAACCACACTTTATAATTGACCAAAACATCAAGTCAGCTTCCCCCTTGGTGATGAAATCCAAGTAGTTTGGCCTTGGGTAGTCAAATGTTAAAATGCTTGTTTAGATTTTGTGATTTGGTCATGTGTGCATCACATAAGAAATAGTGAAACTAAATGATTTATTGAAAACCACTTAATTAAACTATGTGATCTATTATAATAATGTAAACAACAAGAAATGAAAGTGTGAATTAATTAATAATATATAAGGTTAATTCATACTTTGAAATAAGGTATAGTGTTGATATAGTCAACAATATATGCATAGAATATAGAATAGGGTCGACAGGGTCGATATTATAGAATCAATGTATAAAAATGAATAGGGTTAGTAGAGTAGACCTAGTTATCCAGATAACACATAGAACATAGCATTAGGTTGATAGGGTCAATTTTATTAACTATGTAAGGGCAATTTTAAAGACTATAAATTGTAAAAGGAAATATTGTAAAGAAATAAATAGAGAGATAGAAAGGAAATTTTGTGGATAAGAGATGTAGAGAATGAAGATTGATGTTCAATAACCTTGATATATATTTGTAAATTTTACTAACTAGGTCGATTGGGTTGATCAAGATTTGTAAAAATGCATTACTAAGTACCTAGAATGTAAAGAGTTACCTAGGTTGACCTAGTATCTTGAGTAGGGATGTTTGAAAGTCTTCCTAACTTTGTTTGTAACCCTATACATTCTAGGTCAACCTAGGTAACCCTATATATTCTAGGTATATGACAAATGTTTGAAATGGGTAAGACTGAGAAGAACAAGCTTAGGGTAATTGGTTTTAGGAGATAAGTGTTTAGATGGTAGGTGGAAAAAGGGAAAAAAATATTATGAAACTCTAATGGTATACCCATCCCTTTCCTAGTGCACCTTTTAAGGCATGCACTCAGAGAGATTGAGACTCGATGGGTTCCCACAATATATAGTGTGTCAATAAGTGATAAAAGTTTGAAAATATTATGTGTATACAATGAATTATTTACATCCTTATACACCTATGGTGGACTTGTGCTTAGAATTTTCTTACCCATTCTAAACTTGTTACTATTGAAGCATGATTGGTTGATATTTTTAAAGCCTAATACTTTGCTTGACACTTGTTCATAGTTACTAGAAATGTGACTATGCATTTGGCTCTTAATCTTCATATGTCATTAATGGTGGCTTAGTTATTCTACTCAAATTTTATTCCCCTATTTTTCCACCAATTTTAATCCCTTTCCCCCTTCTCAAATCTAAATAAAACATAATATTGTTGTCAGTCTTCCTCTCTCACTTGGAATGGTTGTGGATGACTAATTCTCTATGGTAGCATTTTTTAGTTTTTGATGGTTTCAGCTTTGTGTTCTATTTTGAATTATCACAAAGGTTTGTAGCCTATTAAAATATGTCATATGCCCCTTTATACTTTATTTTCAACTACCTCATTAATGGTTGGTAATTAATGGTTAACATTGTGTAGATTTATTGAAATCTACTAAACCTACAAAATCCACCACCAAATGCTCATTTATTATGGATCTTTATGTTCCCACCACGATATCATTAAATTTTATAATGTTTTATTTAAAAAAGTGATAGATAATTCATATGGTTAATTCCTATTGACCATTGGGTAGGTTTCAACTACCTTGATGGTCATTATCTTGTTCTTGGTTCAACTTGGCATGACATTTTCACTTCTTATGGAAACCTAGGCATAATGATTCACATGCATCTGATTCAACTTACTTGGTTCCATTTATTCTTAGTTTTGTACTTCCTTATAATCACACATCTCTTTCTTGGTCAATTTCTCTGCACTTTCATGTATCTTGATTTGGCCTTCCATACCCCATACATATCCTGGTGTTGGTCCTCCAGTGCCTAATTCTCTCTTCTTGATTTCTTGTGCATGAATATCTTGTGTGACTTCTTTCATCAACTTGTACTCACAACTTTTTAAACCTGAAAAACTTCACATACCTAAAAACTTTGGTGTCTAGCCTTAGGATCTTAGAAGGTAACCATGCTTAACTCACTTGACTAAATTTATGCATGTAAGAACTAGAGTTTTCTCCTATGGGATTGAAATTTATATGATTATTTATCTAACACAAAAACAATCATAGGGAAAGATTTGACTTACACCAAATTTTATTACGTTTATAATGAGGCAACCAACTTATGACCAAGAAGTTGGTATCTGATGGCATAAGCACCATCCTAGTGATTTAATATTTTTAATCTAATGTCACTAAAATTCCTAGCAATAATTTCACCCATAAACATACACAACTTACATGTTCTAGTCTTTAATATACTATGGATGACATAAGGTCCCATACATTGAATCTATAACTTGCCTGGGTGCATGAGGTACTTAGATTCATATATAAATATTAATGCACCTTCTATAAATACCTTATGTTTAATGTGCTTATCATGCCATAAATTTTAGCATTCCTTTTTTACTTGTTGGCTCCACCATGCTTGGGTGCATGTGTCATCTAGGTGTTCCAAGTCTTCCTAGTGTGAACTTAAAGACTCTTGATCATCCAATCAACCAATATGCATGATCCACAATGAGGGCACTATGAATTCCATAGGTAAAATGGCCTCTACACCAAATACCATTTAATATGGTGTATCCTTGTTTAGGTCATTATATGTAGTGTGATAGGCACACAATACTATTGACACACATTCATCCCAATCTTTGTGACCAACATCACATATTTTTGTGAGGCATATTCCCAATATTTTATTAAATGCTTCTATTTTTCCATTCATTTGGGTTTGGTAAGGTTTTATTTTATGTTTCACCACCATATAATTAGTCATAAGGATTTGAATGGTTTCATTGATGAAGTGCATGCCATGGTCACTAGTCAAGCTAATAGCGAATCCATAATGACTAATGATATTTTCCCAAAATAATATTTATGTGGTGGTGGCACTAAAATCCTTAGTTGGTATTTCCTTAGCCTACTTTGTGAAGTAGAATTTGGCAACCAAAATGTATCATGCACCTGTGCACCTTGCCGTGGGAGTAATAGGCCCAAAAAAGTCAATTGCCCATTTTTTAAATAGTGCCTAGGTAAGGATGGGGATGAGAAAAATCTCATCCTAGTGGTTTTTATTTTTTATATTCTAGAAAATGTCACAAGATTTGATAAATTCTTTTACATCATGAAATGGAGTGGGCCACCACAAGCATAATTATATTACTTTATGCACTATAACATCACCAATGCAATGGACTCCTAAAATCCCCTCATGTGCCTTTTATATTATGGAATCCCATTCATTCTCTAAGACACATTAGCACATGAATTCATCATGACTCAACCTGTAGAGTTCCCCGCTAATGAGTGGAAAAGGGGTGGTGCAAATTATGAGCTACTTCTTATTCTTAGTCATCATGGTCTAGGGTGTAAATCTAGAGGTTAGAAATGTGGTGACTTTTGATAGGTCTTTAGTGATGTTTTTAACCCTATAAATTTACACATAAGGCCTATAATATTCAATAGGTGCTACCACATCACTAGATTTGATGTGGGATAGATGGTCTAGGCCCAAGTTTTATTTTCTAGGATTCACTAAAATAGAGAAATGGAACTCTTGAAATGAAACAATCCATAGATAAATGCATTCATGTAAAATGGGCTTGTTCACTAGGCACTTAAGTGCCTCTTGATCAATAAAGAAAATAAAAGGGGTGGCTAATAACTAATATTTGAAATTATACAAGATGTAAACCATGGTAAGTACCTCACACCCAGTTGTGGTATAGTTTTATTCTATGTTGGGTAGTTATCTACTTGTAAAAGAAATGGGATTATCCATTTGCCTTCACCTATTTGTGTGAGTATCAAACTAATTATAGAACAAAATGAATTAATGTGGACATGTAAGGGAGTCACCATTCAAAAAAATTCAATATCAGTACACTTCTCTAGTTTGAGATTCAAGGTTTCAAATTTATCTTCATGTGTTTCACCTCAATAGAATGGGCCATCCTTTCACAAGAGCTCTTCTAATGACACTGCAATCTTGGAATAGTTCCTTATGAAATTTTTGTATTACTTAAAATTTCCAAAAAAGACACAAACATCTATTTGTGTTGATGGGGTCTAGAGATTAAAGATGATTGCAATCTTTGCCAGATCAATGAATAGTCCGTCCTTATAGATGATGTCCCTGAGCAAAGTGCTAAATGGAATTGTAAAAATACACTTTTTGAGGTTTAATGATATTTTCAAATTCCTACACCTTTCAAAAATAAGGCATAAGTTGTAATAGTTATCCTTCATTAACCCACACATAGTCTAATTTCTATGTATTTTTAGAGGAATTTTTGAATAAAGTCTTTGATAGTAGTGATCACTACTTGAGAAAACAAAGTTGGTGCACTCTTCATCCCAAAACGCTTCATGTTGTAAGAAAAACAACGCCATTAAATTGTAAAGGTGGTTTTAGGCTTATCATCCTCCTTGATTTAGACTTGATGGTATCCTGAGAACCCATTAGTAAGATGTATATCTTTCACCTTGTAATGCCATCTAATACTTCATCAATGAATGGGGTTATAAAGGGGTCAGTCACATAAGAAGCATTCAATAATATTTTGTCAAAATAAATATATATTTAGCCATCCTTAATGATGTTGATGACCATGGGGCCAACCCATTTAGATTCATATATAGGGTAGATGATGCCCATAGCTAGCATATAGTCAATCTCTATCTTAACCTTGGCATGAATATTGGGGTTCATCTTATAAGGTTACTTCTTAATGGATCTTATGACATTGACTATTTTTATGCTCATTTTATCTAAGGATAGGTGTGTACCTTTCATATATTTATAGTTCCAAGTGGACAAGTCTTAAAATTCCTTTATGAGATTCATAATATGTGCCAATTTCATGTCATACCAATAGTCACCTAGAGTGGTAATTCTTAGTTCCTCCTCTAAACTAATATAAACCTTAATAATTATTGATAGAACTCAATATGGTTCATTCTTATCCTTGTGTGTACCCTTGACTTGTATACTACCCTTGGTTGTTTTTACCCAAAGGTGGGTAGGGTCTTCTTCTTCTAGGGAACTATCCTCAACCTAGCACACTAACTTCCTTTTGCATGTCAATTTCTTCCAATTGCATGTCTTCCATGTGTCATCATTTTCATTGCTAGAATCATTATTGAGATTTTTATTTTTGAATAAGGTTGGGAGTGCTAACCATTTTTTTCCAAATATGTCTTTTATGCACTTTTCCAATATTGTAGTGTCTTGTAAAACTAACCTTGAAATTACTTGTATTGGTTTGATCAATTCAAGTTTTTACAAAGAAAAGGAGAAGGAAAAAACCACTCTTTAAGGGCATCCTAATTAGATGTCTCATTGACTACATCACATGCCCATGCCTAAGTATTTAAGATCCTATAGAAGGTGTGCACCCATAGATTCCTTAGGGTATTTTCATTATATACAGTCCATGTTTCTTTGTGAAGAAGCAAATAAACTATAGGGTCAGATTTGCTACAGTAGGTTGAGATGTCCATGTCCTCATTTGTCTTTATGAATCTATTGCAAATGGTTGTGTTCAAATATTTCCAAGTTGGTAAGCTAGGATTTTGAGCTACCCACCAATGACTGGTAGTGCTCTTTAATGTATACACTAGTGAATCTATTTCATTCACATATTTTTAGATGCATTATTTGAGGTTAAATACATAGTATTTCATTAGACTACTCCCTTAATATCTTAGGAGTGTTTTAATTTTTCCCTTACTAAGGAAAAACATTTTTTTCCCTTCTTATTGGTACAAGGGACCTAACTTTTAGAAGCACACTCAATCTATACCTAGCTTGTCTTTACTATTTTTGGTACCTTTGTACACATCAAGTGGCACATTTGACCAATGGTATCATATGATTCATTGACCCATCAATCACAAAAAATATCAATGGTGTTTGAGGTTGATTTTCCATCTTCCCAAGAGAGGATTCCTTGATCATTTAGGTTTAGAGTCTCTATGCCTTATGCCATGATGTTATAGATGTGGTTGTTCTCATATTCAATGTCCATGTTCTCAACATAGTGGGGTCCTTGGTCATTTTAGAGGGGTATAACTGCCTTCTCCTTTCAATTATCAAATGTTATGTAGTGCATTTTAAAACACATATTTTCATTATTTTCATAGCACCATGGCCTTCCTAAAATTTATAGATAGTTATCTTATTATACAAACTTTATTAATTCAAAATCAACATAAAATTTATCACCCATGATATCTACAATTGTGCTATTTATAATTCTGATAGGCTATGCCCAAGTTTTATTAGAGATGAATAGTACATGAGGGGAAGGCCTCAAGGTTGGCCTACCCATTTTATCCTAGGTAATCTTGGTTAAGATGTTGACCTCTATGCTTATGTCTACAAGAACTTCATAGAGAGACCATCCATAAATAGTGGCATCCACTATAAGTTCTTGGTTATATTTGTCATTTTGTGTATACCAAACTTCTCACACCCTCTCCATGTATGTCATAATGACCTCAACTAGATTTTGGCCTGCATGTTCTAAGATCAAGTTATTCAATAGGGGAAGCATTCCCTCTATTTTTAGGAGGCATATGATCTTAGTTAATTATTTTACCTCAACTTCCTATCTATCTTAATTCTTAAAAGAGACAAAAACCTATGCTTCTAGGTCTCATGCTAATTAGAGTTCCCCTTAAAGGTTTTGGATGGCACTTATTGCTTGTTATAACACATCTTTTTGGTGTATTGAGTATGAATATGGCTTAAATTTAGGTTTAGTGTATGTTATATAATCATTACAACCCTTATCCTCATATTTGAGGCATAACTCAAGTACTGACACAATTAGAGACTGAGTGGTGAATCCATTGCACATAGTTTCTAGTAACTTGAATAACTCTATGCATGTAGGTTTCACCTTTGGGGTCAATTTTACATTTTATACTTGTTCATGATCATTAATATTCCCCTTGTCTATGTTAAGCCTAATTTCGGTTAATTATTTGTATAGGTTAGGGCATTCTTTAGCATTATGGGACCCTAGATAAAACACATATGTGGGATGTCTAAGGAAGTCATGATGATAGAGCTTTGTTGAGCCAAACTTATAATATGAACATGGTGGGAACTATATGTAATAAAAAATTCATCATGTCTATAAATCAATCATGGCTCAGAGAAGATAGAACATACATACACTTTTAATTGGGGATACATTTATTAAGTGAGAACATGACCAATATGAGGATCCTATAGATCCAATTAGGGGATCACTTGTCATAATACACCATGATAGGAAGGGTTCCAATGCCTATAGTCTAACACAATCATGCAAAAACCCTAAAATATTGTTAGGTTTAGTGTTCACACTATTATAATAAATAAGAAAGTAAATCTAATCTAGTGCACACCAAAGCTTCTGACATAATAAAAGGGGTTAGTAAAGCCATGAAAACATGTATAAGAGAATATCAATTAATATAAGTATGAGTAAGACCATGAGACATGGAATATGAAGAGTAATATAATTTGAGCCAATACTTATGTTACTTCTATCTACTAAAGAGAAGAGAACAAAGTTAGAATATACTAAACTAAATATGAACCTATCGAGACTCAATCTCTCCCTTGGCCAAAGGGGCCTCACAATAGGTTGTTGTGGTTTGTAAGGATAACTAAGAAAGGCCAAATCATTCAAGAATTATCCGCAAGACTCAATTCTCCAAGTAGAAACCCTAAGCTAAGACTCCTCAACTAGAATATTGGAAGAACAAATTGTAAAGAAGCATAAGCAAATAATAACTCTTGATTTCATATTGAAATAATGATGAAATGATATTGTATTTATAGGTGGATCCCACCTTAAATCCTTATAAATATCTTAGTTATATAGGGTCAACATAGTTGACCCTGTACATTTGTAGGAGATAAATCACTAGGTCAACCAAAGGTATGATGAAACTCCAAGTGAAAAATAACCTAAATAGTATAGGGTTAACCTAGTCAACCTTGTATAGTAATTGAAGGCTAAAAACTATAGAGGGCTGACCTAGTTGGCCTAGTATAGTCAACTGGTGAAAGGGGGATTAAGTTAAGGGGAAGAGGGATGGAAAGAGGAAAAAGATTGGACGAATGTGCAAGGGAGGAGTAATAGATTAAGTAATGGGTTTTATAGCTAGTTAGATTGGTAATAATGTGGAAATATGGAAAAGAATCCTACAAATCACAAATAGTTTACCCACACCTTTATTTATGTACCCCTTAAGGAATGCACTTAGAGAATTTGAGTCTCAACACGTTCCTATAATATGTAAAGCATCACTAATTGATAAATTTTTAAAATATTATGTCTATACATATGCCTCACTTGAATCTCATCATGTGTCACTAAGGTATAATAGAGGATGGTGTTTCGAGAAAGAACATAGTAACACACAACATTGATGCTAAAAAAAAGTTGTAGTATTTTAAAGAAAAAATTAATTAAAGTAAATTATTGAAAAGTGAATAACTAAATAGTAAATGTGATGTGTACCTTGACTTACCTTTATCATTGTATGGTTATCTTCTATGTTATTATTATTGATTGTGTAGGGCATAGAGCCTACTTTTGACAAACCCAAAAATAAAAAACTAGAGACCAAAAAGAAACAAATGTAAGAAAAGCTAAGATAGTTGGTTTTATGAGGATGGGATGTACTTTGGAAATTTGGAAAGATGAGGTGATAAGTACTATGTTAGATCAAATTAACAAGTCAAACAACATGAGTAAATCATGTAACCAAAAATCTCAGGCTACTAAAGACTAAAAAACTCAAACAAGTTATCCTTAAGTAGAAAGGCAAACTCACCAAGTCAAACCAAGCATGCATGTCAAACATGAAGGTAATAAAATATAAAATAGTAAAATAAGAAACAAAATGGTAAAACAACATTAATGGGTGAGTAGTAACAATCCTTATCTCACTCAATAATATAAAAAGGGTGCATAAAAAGGAAAACACAATTAGCGAGTGAGAAGTAATAAGCCAACGTCACTTAATAATGGAAAAAGGGTACAAAATCAGGTGTCCATAATATCAAGATAGTAAAACAAATGATAAATTGTGAAAGGAAGGTAAGTGTATAAATGTAAATTATGGTGAAAAATAATTAAGAATCCATAGTTACTCAAACATGTTGTTTCACTCTAAGGATAGACAAAATTGAAACAAAGTAATGCTAGCATGTTTTTAAGAGGTAAAGAAGAAGGAATTAAATAATAAGGTAAAAAATATTTTGAATCAATATTTGTCTATCAAGGGGGGAAATGAAATTGGTGGAGGGGATAATGAAGAAAAAACTAAAGTAGATTAACTCTATCAAATTCAATACACTAAATTTAGGTTTGTCAAAACAAGAGGAATTCAAACATTAAAGACTAAAGAACTTATCTTAGCCACACAAGTCTTAGGTCAAAAAATGGAGTACATAAATCATCCCATGAAGGATATATGCAAGAAAATTAAAATGGACCTACCTTCCCACAATGTGTTCCTCATTCTTCAAGACCCCTTATAGAGCCATTAGTCTACTATGGAGTTTGATATTTTATTGGAGATATGAGATGTTCTTGTAATCACATCTTTTGGTGTGAATTTGACTTTTGGGATTTGTATATTGCCTTTTATATATCATTTCATTTTATTTCAAATAATTTGGCTTTTATATTTTTTGATCAAATTTTCTATTCCTCCTTCATATGGATTTGGTAAACCAAAGATGGGTGCTAAAGATGATTTTAATTTTAATACTTGGGATAGGGTTGCTAAGAGAGATAACTTAAAATAGCATGGGGTCTAAGATTTTCATAAATCTAGGTGAAATAAAAGTGATATCTTTACTTAGACATTGTGTTATCCAATGCAGAGTGAAAGAAAGTGGAAATCAAGAGGAATGCCACATGGAATAATCTAAATTACTTCAAATCATAAAAAATGTGACAAAGGGAAAGAAGGGATATAATGATAGTAAAGTGTGATTCCTTATCATAAGAATGAGGGAAATGGAAAAAAATGCTAACATAGATTATTGGTATAAATTCCATCTATCAAAATAAGCAAAAGCTAAAGTTTGAGAATAAGGATCATAAAAATAAACATGAAAAGATGGTAATTTTATGAGGAGATTCGGGTCCTATCCATGGTCTTACACTATAACTTCGTAAAAGAGAAACCCACAAGGGTACGAACAAGGAAATGAAAGATAAATTGAGGTAATCAAAAAGATGGTAATTTTGTGAGGAGTGATGTGTCTTATCTATGGTCTTATGAACCAACTCACAAAATAAAATCCCAAGGGGTGTCAAAAGAGAAAATTCAAGAAGATAAAGAAGACTATGGTACATCAATGAACCAAAAGACCAAAAGGGAGGACTAAAGGTTTGTGAAAGGAAGGAAATTTATATAGAGGTAGAGACACATGTAAGTAACCTACAAAAATTATTAGATAGATATAGATAGAAAGCATGAAAAGAATGAAATGTTTAGGCAAAGTAATTTTTGAGAAATTGTGCATTTGTGAGCTCTTTAAAAACATGGCCTTTATTGGTTTGAAGGTGGTAAGTACTTAGACCAAGAATATATTTGACTAAATATGCCCCCCACCATTTTTTGGCATGTTTACCTTATTTTTCATGTGTGTAGTCTAATTTAAGGAGAAGTTCACCAATAGTAAAAGTGTGGATTTTAACATGTTTGTTATGTTATTGGGTAATGCAATCCTTGAATTGGTGGTTATGTTGTAAGGTGGAAAGATGATGTTCATAAAGTAGATTAAGGGCATGAATATGAATTTCATATAAAATTTAATCATTATTAATATCATCAAGAGATATACAAAGATAGGGAAACTCAACTTCTAAAGGAAGAACTGACTTAGATCTATAGACTAGAGAGAATGGAATTGCCCCAGTGGAAATATGTATGCTAGTCTGACAAGCCCAAAGTATATGGTAAAGATGAAGATGCCAATCTGTGTAGGCTTCATAAAATATCTTTTGGATAATTTTGTTGAGAATTTTATTAGTGGCCTCAGTTTGACCATTTCATTGTGGATGATAAGGCATGGAAAATTTGTGATTGATCTTGAATTTGTTGTAAAGTTATTTAACATGTTTGTTTTTGAAATTACTACCATTGTCTAAAATGATGGTATGGGGAACATCAAAGTAGAAAATGATTTTATTAAAAATAAATTTAGAAATGGTATCACTAGAAACATTAACAAGGGACATGGCTTCTACCCACTTGGTAAAATATTTGATAGTGGTAATGATAAAGATATGTCCATCTTTGAAGCAAGGTAGTTTGCCAATGAGATTAAATCCCCATGTGGAAAATGGCCAAGGAGATTTAATAGTTTTAATTTCAGCTTGAGGTGAATGGATTAGATCATCTTGAAGGTGAGAAATATTACACTTTTTAGCATATTCAATTACATTTTTTTCAAGAGTAGGATAATATTAACCCCTACATATGCATTTGTGTGTTGTAGCATATCTACTATAGTGGCCACTACAAATACCCCCATGTATTTGTTCAAGAAGAGGAGGGACCTCATCTTGTATAATATAATGGATTAAGGTATTTTCAATGTTACAATAATAAAGGATTTTACGTTGAGATACATACTTAAAAGCTTTCTTACGAATACATTTCTTTTCATGAGAGTCTAAATTAGGAGGACAAGTTTGATGTTCCAAGAATTGAATGATGTCTTGGTAACACAACTTTTATCAAATGGTAATAGCCTCAATATGATAGATAATAAAATATAGTGGTTGAGTTGAGGATGGATATTTTCTTATATGTATAAGAAAATTGTGATAAAAAAGGATTTGGTGTGGATGAAAGAGAGATACTAAAGAGGCAAGAGAATTAGAAATAGGATTTGGATCTCTAGGAATATGCTCAATAGTGAAAGTGATGAAATCCTTAGTAAGAGTGGTTGTAATTTGATGATATGTGATGAAGTTCTCACTTTTACATTGATAATCACTATTGACTTAGTGGAAAATAAGCTTAAAGTCACCCAAAGCATGAACGTATTGAATGTATAAATAAATATCAACTCCCATGCCTTAGATAAGAGCTTTTTAGTTGGCCATATTATTGGTGACATCAAAGGTGAAGTGAAAATCTAAAGGAATGATCTTCTCAAGAAGACTTGTGAGAATGCAACCTGTCCTGGCTCCTTGAAGGTATTTAGTACCATCAAAGTGAAGGGTCCAAGTATCCTTATGTAAGTCAACATTAATTTCAAGAATCTCCTTAATAACTAATTTTGGTTTAGTACCAGAGGGAGTAGAGGATTCATCAAGATTATTGGCTTCAAGATCAGCAGTAAAGCTATGAAAATAATCTTTGAGATAAATAGATTGATCAAGACCTTTTTTGTAAATTATATTGTCATTTGGAAGATTATCTTAAAGAGAAGAAGTGGTTATAATGAGAGCTACAACAAGTTGATCAGCTATGATTTTCCCTTTGATAGATTTTTAAGTATGGAGATTAAATTCTATAAGGAGAACCATCCATTTACCAATTCTATCTCCAAGAAGAAATGCTTTGGAGAAGAAACGATGAAGGGGGTCAGAATGAACAATGACATAAGTAGTTTGGTATAACACGTAGTGGAAAATATTTTTAGCTATGAAATAGATGGTGAGGTAATCATGCTCAATTTTGGTATAACATGTTTCATAATTAATGAGGCCTCAGATAAGGTAGTAGATACCATACTTTATTCCCATATCATATTGTTGGGAAAGCATTTCCCCAACTAAAATAAGTGTGGAAGAAGTATATAGAATCAAAGGTTTATTATTATAAAGAGGATGAAGTGTAGGTGGATAAAGCAATGACTATTTCATACTATCAAATGATTTTTGACATGGATCCATCCATTATAAAGTACTACCTTCTTAATAAGTGAATTGATGAAGTCAATTCAGTATGCCATTTCAGGGATGAATTGACTAATTACCCTAAGTTTGCCTAAGTAAGTATGAATGTCAAGAATAGAATGAGGAATATGCATGTTGATGATAGCACTAATTTTGGCAAGATCAACATTGATGCCATGGAGAGAGACTAAGAAACCTAAAAATTTTCTAGATGTGACTCTAAAGACACATTTGTAAAGGATTAAGCCTAATGTTATATTTAAGGAGATGATTAAAGATGATAGTGAGATAAAAAAGATGATTCATATGATTTTTAGATTTATAAATGAGATCATCCACATAGGTATCAATAATTTTTTGAATGACATCATGAAAGATGTGATTCCTTGCTCATTGGTAAGTAGCTCTGATAGTTTTGAGGCTAAAGGGAATTTTGACATAGCAATAGGTGTCGTATTTTATGGTGAATGTTGTCTTATGTTGATCCTTAGAAGTGATATGAATCTAATTATATCCCAAGAATCCATCTATAAGAGATAACATTTCATAACTAGTCATGGAATCAACAATGGCATCTATTGAAGGTAAAGGGAAATTATCCTTGGGATAAGCAAGACATAAATCAATACAAATGTGAATGACCATAGTAACCTTATTTCAAATAGAGACAATGTTGGAAACACATTTAAAATAATCCATTGGTTTGATAAATTTAGATTCAATTAATTTGATGATTTACTTATGACATACAGTAGGAACTTTAGGTAGAAATTTTCTTTTCTTTTGATGCACAAGCTTGGCATCAGGATAAGTAATGATGTTATGCACCACAATGCTAGGGTCAATACCAAGCATGTCCTCATAAGACAAAGTGAAATTCTCATGATATTTGTCAAACAATAAGCTAAAATTATCGTGTTCAATAGGTGAGATTTCACAAGATATAGCAATTGGTTAAGGATATGATGGAGTACCATATTCGATGCAAGTAGTTTCTTCAATACGTATGGTATTTCCATCTTGAAATTGGTATGGTGCATTAGGTAAGGAATCAATTGGATTTATTTTAGGGTCAATTCTAGCAAGGAAATTTTTGAAGCAAGGAGCTTTTAGTTTTGAAATTTCTAAGTTTATGATTCTATCGAGGAAGTTGGGGTTCGCAGGCATAAAGTAACTCAAGGATAGATTCATCACTAGGCAAGGTAGGAAGAGGACCATAATACTCAAAATCTACTTCAACATTTATAATTTGATTTCCATAGTGATTATACTCAAAATGTATTTGACAAACATTGGTTGCCTTTGCATCTAGTGTAATTTCAAGAGTAGAAGAAGTAGATGGAGTAGAAGGGGTTAGAATATCGATGGGTTCAATGACAGGAGAAAGATCAGATGTAATGATTATATCAATAGGTGGTAAAAGAGATATAAATATTTTCAAAGGTTCATAAGGTGAAATTTTCTCTACCACCAAAGGAGTATTGGTAAGAAGAGGATTTGGAGGAGGTACATTACCCTTGGGATCTAAGGTATGATCCACAAAAATGTTATGAACATCCCAATTAAAATCATGAATTTGGGCTAAGGTTTTTTGATAGTGCTAGACATCCAAGTCTAGAGATTACACTTGGGCCATGATATATTTATTATTATACATTGGAGAAATTGTACATTCTTGAGAATCAAGGGGATTTTTAGAGGGTGAAATCCCAATATTACTGAATGTATGAGGAGACATGATGAGAGGGTCTTAAAATAATTTGGCCACTCCAAAATCATTGAAAGTGAAGGTAGATTCTATTAAATAAGGCTCCTAAGAATTCTATGGAGGGGAAAAATCAATAATCTCATTAATAAGAGGAATATTACCATCCCTAAGTAATAGAGAAGAAGGAAGCCATTACAAATTGTAGGGAGGTAGCTTGGCAGTATTACAAGTATGTTGTAAGTCATTAGGCTCATCATCATCAAAATCCATTAGAGTAACTTGTGAATTTAGATTCATGTCGATGGGCTTGGGTAAAGGAGGACTATTAATATTATGAATGGTAAGAATATGATATTGTGATTGAGGATTAGGAATTTGAATGCTCCATGGGTTGGGATCAACTTCATGCTTATAGCATTTTCCATTATGTAAGAATTTAATGCATTGGATACCAGAAGAAGTAATTTCCCTCACTTGATGGGTTCATGGATGACCAAGGAGTACGTTATAAGATAAAGGAAGATCAAGGACCATAGTCTTGGTGTGAATAGTATTAGGTCAAATGGTGAATACAATCCAAATACAACTAAGTTGTTTTTATTAGTTTTATCAAAACCATGAAAAGTGAGATAGGTTTGATTGAGATAATCCTTGTTATAACCAAGTTGTTGGATGAGCCATAAAGATGTTACATTAATTCTAGAACCTTCATCAACTAGAAATTTATAGATAAGAGTGGTATTAATGGTTACTTTGATAAAAAGTTGTGGATCATAAGTAGGAAAGAGAATTTCATCATTGATCATGTCCTCTTCAAGGAATTCAATAGAGGGCTTAGAAGGACACAATTTCAATGGTATTTATGTCAATAGGTTGAGATTCACCCAAAGGTGGCTCTTCATCTATGAAATATGGATCTTCAATTTCTTAAAGTTGTTTCATAAGGAATTTATGATGATAAGGTGAAGTGAAAACCAACTCCATAAGTGGAATCATACAAGGCATAGAGTTGAGTTCTTTAATAAAATTCTAGTAAGACTTAGAAGAACCAACACAAGGTTTAAAAGGTAAATTAGACTTTGGAGGAAGAGATGTGGTTAGAGGATTGGAAGGAGGAGATGGTTCCTCTTGAAATTTTGAAGAAACAATATTATTTTTAGTATCTTTAATAAAAATCAATCACATAAACATCCTTTGTATTTGATTAATTATTGGTAGAAGATTTTTAGTTATTTGAAGTAGAAGCTTTAGAAGTTTGTCATTTTTGAAAAGTAATAGTGTATTCTTACGATGTAAATTGATCATATCTTCATGATTGAATGAATCACCAAGCATATATGAGATACAAAATTTATTTATCCCTCTACAAGATTTATGGGAATGCCCAATGTCAATATGGAACCAAAAAATAGATTAGGGGAATACCACTTAGGATGATCATTGGGATAGTTGAAAGGTTTTGAGGGTGGTAAAAAAAATTCATTTGCTTAACTGAAAGAGGTGTATAAAAAGGTGAAGGAATATTGATTTTGACAACTCCTAGTTTAGTTTGCAGAGTACTACTAGTGATAGCGTTAGATGTTTGTAAATATCCTTTAAGAAGTTTAGGATTAGGTTAAAATTGTTTGATAATAAAGTCTTGACATTTATATTGATCAAGAGCTTCATTAAGTGTTTGGGGAATAAAGGTTCAAACCTTATATTGAAAAATGGGAGTCAAAGCAATAATAAAGAGTTTGAATAAGTTATAATCAGTCATGTTATGATAATTTTTATGAGATAAAGACTTCCATATTTTGATAAAGTCATGAGTTGACTTGGTGGGAGATTGCTTAGCATTAATGAAGTCACTACGATAATTTTTGATAAGATTATTGTGTTGGAACTCTTTAAATAAGGGGTTAACCAAAGCTTCAAGTTGCCAAATAGAATGCTAGGGAAGTTGATTATACCATTTTAATACATCACTAGTGAAGGTTTTCACTAAAATTTTAGTAGTGGTGAAGGTATTAGTTTGGATCCACTCCTTGTAAAGGTTTCCAAGGCTTTGAGAAATGAAGAAGGTTCTTTAATCCCATCATATTTGATAGTTGTAGATATGTCACCAATATCAATGGATACAATTAAGGGATCAAAACACTCATTTTGAATGGTTTGAAGCATCTTTTTATTCATTATGGCTTGAGGAAAAACATTACCTGAGGCATCATGAAGAGGTGGAGGAATGAAATTAGGATTAGCTTGAGGATGAATAGTTAGAGGTTGATTAGCCCCATTGATTAAGTGTTGTTGAAGTTGTATCATTTGGTTGGTGTTATAATTTTGCATTATGTTCATTTGTTGGATAACTTGAGATAAAAGTTGAGTTGTATTAGGAGGTGGATTGGTGTTAGGGGGAGATTACTAGAAGAAAGATTACTAGTGGAATTATTAAGTAAACTTGTATCAATTGATCCCACATTAATTTGATATTTTGAAGATGAAAATTTTCTTAGTACATATAGAAAGGATTAGATCCATAAAATTCCTCTTGAAGTGTTATTTTGACAATATTGTAATTCATGGATGAAGGAGGGGAAGAGGTACACTAAGAGTGATGGTGCTCTTGGGAGGAAAAGAGAGGGAGAAATGAACATACCATATAGTATCTAAATGAGTTCAATCTCTCTAAGAATATTCTAATAGGAAACTTCATTATGAGAGATAAACATAATGCAAAGAAGAATAAGCAGAGAACTAGATTGACCAACAAGGAAGAAAGTAGTACAAGGTCTCTTGGGTTGACCAAACACAAAAAAGATGGCCTAAAAATAGTATAGGGTTGATTATAGTGAAAAAAGGCTAAAAAGGAAAAAAGTGGAGTCTACAAATAGTACAAGTCAGCTAGGTTGATTTAATACAGTTAATAGCATCTAAAAATGATACAGGGTCGACTAGATCAATGTAGTACAGTAGATAGTGAAAGTTAAGAGGTTTATAATAGGTTGTGAATTGAAGAAAGATAAACTTTTACGAGAAATTTGAAAATAAATGACTAAAAGGGAAAAAATAGTCAATTAGATTAACATTGGCCAATCCAATTGAGGCATGTAACACAAAACCTTGTATAAATGCTTGATAATGAAAGTTTTAGCAATACAAAATATAATTGAGTAAAGAGAAAGAATCAACATGGAAAGTAAATAGGTAACTAATTGGTCAACCTAAGTTTTAATTATATTATTGAAATATGATCTTAAATGTGATGGGAAGTTGAATATAAGTGAAGAACTAGAATGACAATCTAATGATGGTTTCAAGTAGTTTGGGTTAAAATAGACTATAATGGTAATGATATAGGCTTAGTATTGGGGCCTAGCCCCTCACTTCACACATCATAGTGATAATGGTATTGGGTGTTTAGCTAGAATATACAATTAACCATACTATATACTTGACCAGAGTATTAAGTCAACTTGCCCCTTGCTGATGAAATCCAAGTAGGTTGGCCTTGGGTAGACAAATGTTAAAATGCTTGTTTAGATTTTATGATTTAGTCATGTGTACATAAAGTATATAATAGTGAACTTAATAGTTTAATTTAAAAACCACCTAATTAGACTATGTGATCTATTTTAAGCATGTAATGAATAAGAAAGGAAAGTGTGAATTAATTTCTAACATATAAGGTTAATTCCAATTTTTAAACAAGGTATAATGTTGATATGGTCAATTATGTATGCATAAAATATAGAATAGGGTTAAACCAATACTATAGAAGCAAGGTATAAAAATTAATATGGTCAACAAAGTTGACCTAGTTATCTAGATAACACACATAACATAAAACTAGGTCAGTTGGGTCGATCTAGTTGACTGTGTAAGAGAAGTTTTGAAAAATGCAAAACTATTAAAGGAAACACTATAAATAAAGAGATAGATAAATGGAAAGGAACCTTTATATATCAAAGATGCAAAGAATGAATATTATTTTTCAAGAACCTTGATATATTCTTGTAAATTATTCTAACTAGATTGATTGGGTTCATCAAGTTGTACAAAAACTTGCTGCTAAGTGATTAAAATATATATGGTCTCCTAAGTCCACCTAGCATGATGAAAAGGATGCTTAAATTGTACAAGTCTTACTAGGTCAACCTAGTAGTCTATATTGGATGTTTAGAGATATAAAAAATTGTATTGGGTTGACAAGATCAATCTAGTAGCCTGTACATGAAAACCTATGCACAAAATTTAGATACTGGGTTGATAGAGTCCATCCATTATGGAAAATATATGATAAAAATAATGATGAAAGAATGAAAGAAATGAAATAAGATGAAAAAATATTTCAAGGGCTAGTTCATGTTGGGTTCACAAGAATGTATGCAGTTAGAAATGCATCATGTCTATAAATCAATCTGGCTCAGAGAAGATAGAGCAAACCTACACTTCTAATTGGGGATACATTTGTTAAGCAGGGGCATGACTAATATGGGGATTGAATAGACCTAATTAGGGGATCACATGTCACAATATACCATGCTAGGAAGGGTTCCAAAGCCTATAGTCTAACACAATCATGCAACAACCCTAAAAGAGTCCTAGGTTTAATGTTCACTCTATTCTAATAAACAATGAAGCAAATCTAATCTAGTGCACACCAAATCTTGTGGCACAATAAAAGGGGTTAGTGAATAAATCAAAACATGTATAAGATAATCTCAATTAAACTAAGTATGATTAATGACATGATACATGGAATATGAAGAGTAATATTATTCAAGCCAATACTTATGCTACTTCTATCTACTAAAGAGAACAGAATAATGTTATTATATACTTACTTGAATGTGAACCCATCAAGACTCAATCTCTCCCTTGGCCAATGGGACTTCACAAGAGGTTGTTTTGGTTTATAAGGGTAACTAAGAAAGGCAAAATTATCAAAGACTTATCCACACGACTAGATTCTCCTAGTAGAAACCCTAAGCTAAGACTCCTTAAGTAGAATGGTGAAAGAGTAGATTTTAAAGAAGCATGAGTAAATAATAACTCTTGATTTCATATTTAAATAATGATGAAATGATATTGTATTTATAGCTGGATCTCACCCTAAATCCTTCCAAATATGTTAGTTATATAGGGTTGACCTAGTCAACCCTACATGTTTTCAAGAGATAAATCACTAGGTCTCAAGCTAGGTTAGTTGAAAAGTTGACAAAACTCCAAGTGAAAAATACCCTAAAAAATACAAGGTTAACCCAATCAACCTTGTAAAATAATCAGAGGATAAAAATTGTACAGGTTTGGCCTAGTCAACCTACTATAGTCAACTAGTGAAAAGGGGATCAAGGTAAGGAAAAGAGGGATGGAAACAGGAAAAAGACTAGAGGAGTGTGCAAGGGAGGAGTAATAGCTTAGGGAATGTTTTTAAGAGCTAGTTGGATTGGTAATAATGTGGAAATAAGGGATAACAATCACATGAAACACCAATGGTTTATGAACCCCTTTCTTGGTGCACCCCATAAGGCTTGCACTCAAAAATATTGAGTCTCATTAGGTTCTTAAAAGATGTAAAGCATCATTAATTGATAAAAGTTAAAAATATTATGTTTATACGAGAACCTTCTACGACCATATCCTTCACCTTACCCTTTGGTGCCTCTTTGTATTTTGAAGCCTATGTTTTGTTGGTCATAACCCTTATTACCTTGGTTATCCTAACCTTTGACTACTATTGTGGCTTGCCATGCACCTATTTTTATGTTCTCCTATATATTTCATCAATCACCTAACAATCAGAAGTGGTAGGCATTTAGGTGTCACACAACTAATAATAGATGGTTGTGTTGACTTAGCTAACACATTATAACAAGGGGAAATTATGGACATCATACACTTATCAATAAAATTTTCAACTTAGAAGCAAAGTATGCACATTAATTTATGGGCAGTTGGTTCTATTATGGCCCTCTAATTCACAATCAGTGTACCATATTCCACTCTAAGTGTTATGTGATGAGCTAATTTAAGCTTCTAGAAATAGGAGGCTATAGATGAAATATGTGATTATATAAATGGGTTGATATTGGTATCTATAATTTGACTACCTCAACTCTGAGCATGGATTTAATAACTTTTCAAGGCTCTATAAATGTCTTCATAGAAAGCACTCTTCAGAATGACATGAATAAACCCCTAATGAACCATTGTGCATGCTATAAGGGTAAATATCATAAGGGAGATTTGATAGGATATTTTTAAATATTATATTGTATAAGTGCACTCTCTCTACAATTCCTTGGGTAATCTCTTTTAGCTCAGTGATGCTCTATTGTTCAAACTCTGAAATGTTTAATTCCTTTAAGAATACATCCTTAAGGGTATCATACTCTACCTTAGCCTAGTTATGATCAAACTCTAAAATGTTTAATTCCTATACCAAATGTGGGAATGATCAAGTAAATTGGTTATAAACTAGGTATCCTTATGATCCTATTGTTAATTTGAGCTATCAAGGTCAAATTACCACCCATATCATTCAAAACATTCCTAAATCTCACCAATATCCCTTTGCAATAGGTCAAACTAATGAATTATGGCCTAACATCAGTAATTTTGGTAAAAAAAAAATCAAAATTGATTTTAAATGAGTCTTTTTAATTTAAAAATAGCATTTTCAAGTTCAAATATGTAGACAATCCATGCACAGGGATCAATTTTGAGAGAAAATTAAACTTTCTGAGAGCTAAAGGTGGTTTCAAGACCTCAAATTTTGTACATAGGGTCACCATGAGTTATATAACCTTTTGAAAAAAATTCATTGCCATTAAAAAATTGAATATAATATCTATTTTGTCATAGTCATCAGCATATCTGTTGGAGATCACCATTGGAACATGCATCATTTTGGAGTGCCATAGAGGTTTATAAGTTAAAGTAAAAGCTTGAAAATCATGTGATTATGTTTTTAAATCATAATAATATCTTTAAATAGTGTCATAAATCTAAATTTTAAGGAAACCATGATCATACAAGGTTTTGCAAGTAAATAGGCATATAGGCCAACAAGGGATTTTTTGACTTTTCATGAAAAATGTGATTTTAGAGTGTTTTGATAGAATTGTACAGACCCCATAATGATTTTTTAAGTAATATGGAAGTAGGTGAATATTTATTTTTAGTTTGGTGAATTTTCCATTTTTTTGTAGTTTCAGACACCCTTCCAAGCCTCTTGTTCAAATGCTCATATTTTTCACCACATGTGGTGTTTGGATGAATGATATTATTATGTTTTGATTAATAATATTTAATTATAATTTGTTAATAAATTATACCATTTTAGTGGTTTTAATTTTTGAACAATCATTAAGAGTGTAGGTAGCTCAGAATGTAGTCAAAACCCCATAGGTAGATTTTTCCATGTGGTAAATTTTTATACATTTCGAATTGGAACCCAATATTTTTAGGTATTTTTTATGGGTATGTTTTATACAAATAAATGGAACATTTTTTGGATTTTGAGGTCTTTAATTCATGAACCATCATTTTGAAATTTTAGCTTCAAACCCTGCTTAAACCCTAAAAATTTGATTTATAAAAATTTGATTTTATTTCCATAAAATCACATTGGATCAACCTAAAACATTTTAAAATGTAAATTAAACTCAGTGTATTACATAAATGTCAATTTTATGCATGGAGATGTATGGAAGAGGGTATAAATCATGTTTTTTATGGACAAAAGAATGTAAAATGAAGTAAAAGACATTTCTATGAGATATAATCAATGAAGCTTAAATAATAGGAATTTTTTTTCATCATAAAATTTTATTTTTATCTTAAATCATCCTATAAGTGTCCAAACTAGCTCAATCAAAATGGCTAGTCTATAGGAAAATGGAGCAAAATAGGCCTAGTCAACCCCATTGATTGAATGACGAGTGTTTTCTCATCAAAATAAAATATATTGTGATGATTAAAGTTTGTAAAGTTATATTTAATTATTTTTTCATGTTTCATTTCATCTATTTTCATGTTTAATGGAGTCCAAATGCAATAAGATAGGCTATTAGTCTCAATTGGCCTAATTGGTCAATAAATCAAGTAAAGAATGTCATTGAAAATATATCAAATGAATTAATTTTAGAGTTACCACGTGGAATATATGTTTTAAAGTGGATATATAATTCTAAATTAAATACACAAGTTTCAATTCATGCAAGTTGAGCTCAAGTTGAGTTAACTAGTCCTTAAGGGTCAAATCTCTTTGGTTGACTAGTTTGACTAGTTTCATGCATCTCCCATGCTTTTCATGCAAGATAAATACTTTAAAGAACTTAAAATAGATTTAAATATTGATTTATATTATAATTTATGTCATGATTTTAATTCAAGTAATGTTGACAAGTCAACATGGCCCCACCGCTTCTCAATTCTGTGCCAAAATTGAAGAACATGCAATTTTTGAAGAATTGGAAGATTTTAAAGCCTTTATTTAATTTAGTATTATTTTAAATAAAATAAGACTAATAATTATATTTTCCATGTTATTTTTTATTTATTTCAGGTTTTAGACTTATATATTAGCTTTTTGAAGCCATTTTTCAAAATTCCTCAAGCACAACAGAAATTGTAATTAACACCATTTATTAAATAAAGAAGATTTTTTTCATATGTTATTTTGGATAGAAATAGAGTTTAGTTTTATTTATTACCAACATAAAAGTTTCATCTAATTTACCTTTTATAGCTCCTTTCCATGCGTACTATGAAAATCGCATCCTTTACAAGTCATTTGAAGAGCTAGGATTTGAATTTACTTTGTAAACTTCTTTCAGAACTTCTTTTGACACACTTATGTTTAGGATTGAATGAAAAGTTTTATTTCAGATTAATATGTGTGTCTTACTCAATTTCAAAAATCATTTGGATAATATCAATCATTCAGGTGCATCAATCCATTTAGATAGGATTTCCCATTTCAGTTTCTTTCTCCCTTTACATTCAAAAAATTATAGTAAATCAGATTTAATTGATAAATATTAAGGGAACCAGCCCTCTCTATAAGTTATTATCATTAAAAATTTAACCACACTCTGATAAGTTCCAATTTTATCAGTTGGAGAGAAGGTGTGCTTCCACATCTTCAAGCAGGGTACACTCTAGAGTGATAATAGCTCCCATTGGGTTATGTCTCACACATGCCACTATAGTTTAGACTATAACACATGTTATTTAATATTATCCATGACATAATATTTTTTAAATTGCATGGATATTTCATAGTATATTTTATATGGGGGGAAACTAGTACTTGAGGTGCTTGTCCCCTAGTGTCTATCTTGGTGGTAGTCCTCTAATGCCTCCATCCACTAGGTTAGGCATTGGTCTCATCATTATTACTAGTATAGTTGATGTTGATGGTACTATAGTACTTGTTTTTGTTACCATACCACTTTTTATGAGTTGTTTCCCACTTTTCATAATTCATATTGGTTGATTTGGTATACTTGCATTCAAGTTTTATTTTGGTGAGTTAATGCCTAGTGGTATACAGGTATTTGTGCTCACCTCCTTGTATGGAATAATCTATTCAATCATAAAGTTGAAATCCAAGTGTACAAAATTTATAAGATGTAAGTCATCAATAGAATAAATTATTACTTGTGTATTTTAATCTAGTGAGAAATCTAACATGTGAGCATGCACCATAGGTTCAAATGGGTAGGTACATCAAGCATGTATATAGTTACCAAATTCTTTAGGAAACCATCAAATTCCACACCTATCACATGTTGAGTTATATCCATCACTTCATTATATCCCTCATCCTCTCATTATTATATTTTAAGAGATCCTTCCCCATGCCCTTCATATTCACTATGGGTTCTCTCAACACTTCCAAGTTCTAGATCTTCTATTAGTTGGTGTCATCTCTTATTATAGGTCAATATTTTGTGCTCTCAAGTGTCAATTTACTCATCCCCTTCCATTATGCCTCACCTACACATCCCCTTTTCCCACATTTAATTACTCATATGTAAAAGGACTTTATCCTTCCATACCCAAAGTTTCAAAAATATAATGCACCATTAATGTTTTAAGCTCTATACCAAATTCCTTAAAAAATTTGCTTCTAGGGTCATGCAAGAATTGGTACTTTGCTTCCTCAAGGCATGAACATGTTGAGACTATGAAATCAAGTATGTAGTTATTCAAAGCCCCTTACCACCATTTAACACTTCTCTATTCCAAGTAAAATCCATGGTTTGAAGCCTCTCTAGGCACTCATTTATCCACTCATATAATTGTCCATAGCTTCTTCTTCTATGGATTGAATTTGTAGTCAACCAACTATACACATACTTAGGTAACTCATAGAAAAAGACCTTATACAAAGAATCATATAGGTTATCTTCAACCCATTTTATTAAATTTGTTTCTTGGTAGGTTAGATGCTTCAACATAAAGTTATATTCCACCTATTATAGCCAACATAAGATGTTTTTGAGAGAAAGTTAGTACATCATTCTATCACACCATTAGAATAACAAAATTTAACATGGGTCCTATAAATAAAACCAAAATGTTTTAAAAAAGTAAACAAAGTTGTTTTAGTTAGTTCTTGGTTTATTAAAGCCAATAACAAGGATGGGATAATCCCTTTGTGCTCAATATTTGAACACTCAACTACACTAGCATCAATCTACATAAGGCACAAGCCTTAAGAGCTCACTCAAAGAGCAACTAAGAAGGAACCAAGGCATATGTTGGGATAGTTGTGGCATGGCATGAGGATTTAATAAGGGAGCTTGATTAATTCATTGAAATATTTTGGTAGATCCATAGGCACAAGACTTTCATGGACTAAGCCTAGTGTCATAAGGGTACAGGCCTTTGTGAGACTAAGCCTAGTGTCATTAGGCACTTAAAGGGTCAAATGGATGATTTCAATCAAACTAATCATATTAGACTTTCTTTCCTAAGAATGATTGGAAAACTTGGTATAGACTCTATACTTAATAATTAGACAAGTTATAGATGATGTCATTAACATTTTCATGAGACTCCATTAACGATGTGAACTAGAAGCATGCATGAACATTACTTAACATAAATAATTTTAAAATACAACGTTATAGTCATAGCACACTCCAATAACAATACAAAAGATGTATAACTAGACTCGTTATGCTTTAAGACAATAATCTTCATCATTAATTATATATCAAAATAGAGTATATAGTTTATGGTAGAATATATGTCCAATTCATACTACTTAAAGACCCAGAGGCTCACAAATAAGCTTGGGTACTTAAAAATGGAGTCTTCATGGAATCCATACTAATCTTAAGTCTAATGTCTACCAAAGTAATGTATATATAGTAACTTAATTTTTCTAGATATCAGATGTAGTTCTTTATCTCCTCCTACTTTCTCTAGCTCAAACTCCTTAAATAGCCTATGAGATCATCTTTGCCAGGGTAGAAGGTGCACATTGAGTATCGAGCTATAAATTGGTGATCATACCTATTGGCTCCATCACCTCACAATATTTTCACTATAGCTATCATATTTCCTCAAATTAGTAAAGATGCTTTGAATATTTAAGAACTAGTTAGCCACTTACCAGCTAGCACAAGATATACATTATACCCTCTAACTAGAACCAAAATACCAAAAAGGGAAACCAATATACAAAATGATTAATTTAGACCTATATGGATGTCATGTTGGTGAAAATTTTACTTCATGAGGTAAGGAGCCCAAAATTTAAGCAATAAATTTAGACTATGGTTATATTCTAAGGTGTGCAAGAGTATATCCTGCTAGTATAGTTTTTTATGTGTGTGTTGTGGCTACTCTAGATACCTTCCTAGTTTGATCTATAATCTCTCAAATAAGGGTGTGAAACATAAACTCTAAAGAGATAAACCTTCAATTGAGACCACTATGTTTCTTATAGTTACTTTCCCTAGACATCTTAATTATATTTGTCCATGAATTGTAGTAGCTGCAAATGGCAAACATATGTTTTGGATATACTTATCCACTAAGGAAACAACCTTGAAAGTGACCCTTTGAGAACATAGGGAATTTTTTTCTACCTTACCTTCCACTTATTTTTTTTATTTTCTTTTGAGATCTACCCATCATAGATTAATTATCCACCCAACCAACTTACCTAGTGTTTACGTCTTTTATATTTCACACATCCATCCATTTACTTGGGTAAATGACCTACATGTTTAACCTGTTATTCCACCAATTGGTTTTTTTAACTTCATACCTATAACTCATTCCTTATAGTGGAACTTCATTTCCATATATATCCTAAAAACTTAAAGGATACATCATTCAATTCTTGTGGTGTGCATGAAATCCACATCAATAAGAAGAAAATATAGCACTAGAAGGAGGGAACACATGTGTGTTGTATCAATAGTGGACACTAGTCATTATGTATATTTACACTGGAGACACCTAGAAGAGTAAAAAGGTCTAGGGCTCAAGAAAGCCTTTTGGTTTCACCTTTTTTAAATCATAGGAGGCATAGACTAGTACTGATCATCCCTAAAATACATTGAGTTAGGACACCTTCCCTAGTGAGAAACATCCAACTTACAAACCATCATATGTCTTAAACTTAGTTAGTTAGGGCTTATATTTCCATTCCTATAGATCAATAGTATTTACCAAGAAATATAAAGAAATACTTGACTAAATTTTATTGCTCAAGTGAGAGGATGATAGAGGAGCATATCAAATATTTCAAGGGTACTCTAATATTAATGAATGTCACATATGAGAATGTTGCATGTAGATGTTTCCTATCCATAATTTAAGATTTTGATTATGTTTGGTATCATAACTTGAAATAAAATTCCATAACCTCATGGAATGCATGTCAAAGTACTTTTATTACACAATTTGGGAAAGTTATTAATCCAAATTTGGTGTATCAACATTTCACCATCATGAAGAGGGAACCTAATGAGTCAATCAGAGCCTTTAATTCAATATTTCATAATATGTACACTTGTATAGATATTGCATACAAACTAGAAGTGACTCTAGCACTTGAGATGTATAAAAATGTTTTGGATCCCATAACTATAGTGTTTCTATAGAGAGCTATAGATAACAATACTTTAGCCTTTATATATGAGTAAGCTATCAACATTGAAAATTATCCCAATCCTCATTTCTATAGACACCTAAAACTGGCCACTAATGGCCTTTGACTAGACTTCAGACTGATTCCTACCAACCATTACAAATTAAGCTTAGGAATCATTGAATGTACCAAATTTGCTTATGCACAATTCATCAAATCTCATAATCATGTTGAGACATTCTTAATTAGGGTATCTTACCTTAAGAAACAAAAACTTCTCATGGATTCATCTTTAATCATCATGTGGCATCATAACATACAATATGGCCTATAGACCTATTAAGTGGGGCAAGTGCACACATAAAATCAAATCTTGAAAATACTAAAATTCTAATTAGAATTAATTAAAATTATAAATCAAAATAAACTAGTTAAATTATCCATGTGTAATTAATGAATTACTGAAAAATGAAATTTAAAAATACGAAATATCCTAGATTTTCATGATTACCTTTTGTGAGTTGTCAAGCTTTTAAAAATATCTCAAAATATCTCACCCATGCCTATTAATTAAAAATAATTATTTATTTACACCTTTTAACTCTACTAGGATTAATTGACTCACTTAGGTTGGGTTTAAACCCATTCCATGTTTAAACTATACTTTAACTCACCTTGAGTTGGGGTTAGTTCCTAATCCTATAAATATGAGCCATTGCCTTTTGAAAAGAGAGATTAGAAAATATAGAGTTATAATGTAGGTTTGTATCAAGATTAATAGAAATAGTTTTATAATTATAAAATATTGATCCAATCCCCATCAGTTCAAAATCATAAGCCACATCAAGCAAGCCAAAATGGTGTGAAGGAGATAAGGAGCAAAGAATATTCCATTGTTAAAGACTCTTCGAGCAAAAACTAAACAAGCCACACAACAAATAATTTGGATCATTTAAGGAAGGTAAAGGATTTGGTGTTCTTTGAATTTTAGTTGTGTTTTCAATTGGTTTTGTTCATTAAGCTCCCTTTATGATCTAGGCAAGTAAGTATTAGTATGTTAGTGTGTTTTTATTCATGTTTTGTTACTTATTCTTACACTTGATTTAACCCCCCTTCTTGGATTTGTTGATCACAATCTCAATCCTCAGATGTTTAGGGGCCCAACATTCACTTTCATTTTCCATCTTTTAATCTAATTCCATGTGATAATTTTAATGTCCTTGCATTCAATCAAAATAATTTATACACTCTACCTCCCATGACACAACAATCAATAAATCATAATTGTGGTTTCTTGAACAATCAAGCATAAAGTAATAGCCATAAATATAACTAGAAAAGATAACATCTAACTCATTTCAAAATAATAGTCATTTAGTGTATATACTCCACAAAAGCTAAATTGGATTGAATACAAAGAATGGTACAAATGTTGACTAATGAATTCCTGAGTATGCAAAGAAAGATGGCTAATATCACCAATCAAAAAACTAACCAATTTTTTTTCCAAGATATAATATACCCTTAAATATATCCATAAATAATTTAGATAAGCAATAGTCCACTAAGCTACCAAAAATCATTAACATGGAGACAACTTTGTCTAATTGGTGTAGAGTTCATAACACATCACAATATGGGTAATTGGACTGTGTGGAGTTTTGTGCAACATTTAAAATTTTCCAAAGGGAAATGATTAGAAAATATCAAATGATTAATCCTCTAGATCTCCCTCATTAATCTATCCCCTCAATTTCATCTATGGTATTTAAAAATTATGAGTTTCCTTTCCTCAGTAAAAATTACAATGCTCTAGAGGATACTTCTAATGAAGTACAAGCATTTAAGTAGTTCAATAGGAATCCTTACAATATTAGGAATAGATATCCTCTCACCACTTATAATCCTAATAATATATTAATTCACCTAAATCCTAAATATGATCATAATCCTCCTCCCCCCAAAAGGTAATGATCATCTTCATCCTATAAAATAATAGGGTAAGGGAGGATATAATATAGTTGAGGATATGAAACAGATCAAGGCTAATATTAATCTACATGAACTAATGAAAATCACTAAATATAAGTAGATATTATGAAAGTCTATCATAGGGAAGTTTATTGTTGAGAAGGCCAAAACTACCAACTCAAATGTCAAATATAATTTCAAGACTAAGGTTTCCCTTTTGTTGATAACCATTCAGGCATTTAGTAAAAATATACACAACTATTTGGTGGATTTCAGAGCTTCAACCACTATGATGTTAACCTCCCTTTTAAAAAATATTGGTTTAAACCAAAATACATCGAAGATGAATATTTTGTAGTTAGATAAAATAGTGGTACCTATGATAGGTAAACTTAACAATGTGTGCATCTAAGTTGCATCATAACATTGTGTGTAGTTGACTATCAATATACTGGTAGTAGATACTCTTGAAGGTTATGGGTTACTATTGAATATATATTGGTTGAAGATGCTCAATGGATATCTTTCCATAGACTTATCTCATATTTGTATATCATGGAAAAGCATTATAAACCAAATTATAATTTTTTGAGATCCAAGGATGAAGCACCCTATTACATAATACAATAATACTAATGAAGAAGTGAGCTACAAATCTCCTAGTCTTAGAATATATACACTTACTAAAAAATATGAAGTGTAGGGCGATTCCTAATTATAGACCCTTTATTTAGATGGCATAAGATACACGTAAGGATCGGGTGTTGGTATTGAGCTGGTAAATATATAAGGGAAGAAGTACTTAGTAGTATATAGGTTCCAATTTCTATGCACCAATAATAGAGTAGAATACAAAGCCCTAGTTTTGGGATTGTAATTTGATCTCATGAAAAAACATCAAAGAATTATTGATATATGGATCTCAAAATTAGTGATAAACTAGGTTAAAAATAAGTATCAATACAATTTTTCATACTTAAATAGATACAAACATATAGCATAGGATTTAATTGAGTCACTAAAGCCTTTCAACATAGTGGCCATTCTAAGAGAATAAAATCAAGATGATAAACCGCTACTCACTTCAAAAACAAATTTGGCACCCTTGAAGTAGTTGAGAGTTTATAACTTCTCTATCAATTTGTTACCTTGTCTATCAGTACCAAAAAATATTGATAATTTTCAAGTGTTTGATAATGATCAATAGATCATTTATTTTTTTACCAAGTAAAGACAATTTGAGTCCCAAATAATTGATGATGAGATAATCCAATTGTGACAGAAGGAATTATATGAAGAATTGAAGGAAAATCATCTCCCAATTGGGATGTTTGACTTGGAAATAACCTTTGACATGGATCCCCAATCCCAATAACAAATGAATTTTAAGGTTAATGAGTTTGATTTTAACTCAAAGAATTTGGGTAATGAAATAAACTTACATCTTGTAAATATTGGTTTATGTTACAATCCATAGGAGAGACAAAGTGTCAAGGACATGATCATTAGATATAAATATGTAATTACATGGACATATGATTATTTGATGATCTTCAATACTAGGGTCATCACCCATAAAATCCCACTCAAATTAGATGATAATCCATCTTGGTAAAGACAAAGATTGGTTAATATTATTTTGGAATGATTGATATAGAAAGAGGTAGAGAAGTTAATAAGTGCCAGGATAGTCTTTCCTATCAGGTATTTAACTTGGGTGGCTAATTTAGATCCATTTAGAAAAAATAATGGGGATATTTGGTTGTGTGTGAATCTCAAGAACCTTAACAAAGCTTCTAAAAAAGATAACTATCATTTTCCCTCATTGGATGAGGCGATCCATAATGTGATCAATTTTAGAATGTTGTATTTATTAAATGAATTTTTAGGATATAGATAAGCATTGGTTGAATAAGAATTATAATCAAAACTACATTTACCATAAAATGGGTAACTTATGTATATAAGTGGATGCCATTTGGCCTAATCAATTTAGGAGATACTTTTCAAAGAGCCATAGATCATGAATTCCAAGGGATCATACGTAAATCCATAATAATATACATGGATGACCTCATTAGTTATTCAAAAAATAAGGTTGATCAAATAGACCATCTTCAATCCATATTTGAAAGATACAAGGAATTTGGTATCTCACTAAACCCCAGAAAGAGCATATTTAGCATTACTAAAGGCAATTTGTTGGTCCATATTATCACCAAATATGGGATCACCATTGATCCAAATAGAATTTAGGGAATTTCCAAAATAATTTTCCCAAACAACAAAAGGGATCTTAAGTCCTTCTTTGGGAAGATTAATTTCATAAGAAAATTTATATCAAGATTTTTTGAAATTGTCAGACCTATGAATACAATGTTTAAACAATATGCCAAAATGAAATGGACACCTAAATCTAGAAGGTATCTAAAATACATTAAAAAATTTATATCACAAGCCCCAATGCTGGTAAGCCTAAATTTTACTAATTACTTCTTCCTATACTCATTCACCTCAAAACATACAATCATTATTGTACTCACACAAAATACGGAAGGGAGTGAGCATCCTATTGTTTTCATGAGCATAAAATTAAAAATATGAATAGATTAAGTGTTCCCTGATTGACAAGTAGATCATTTCCCTTGTGAAAGTGGTAAAGAAGTTAAAACACTACAATCTCAAGAATAAGACCATTTCTATTATTTCAAACCCTATTATCAAGATCACATTAAGACAAAATAATTTGGGATAACATAAGGGAAAATGGATTGAAAAATTATAAGAGTTTGACATTGAGATGAAACATGCCAAGATCATCAGAGGATGATGCATTATTTAGTTGATGATTGAACAGACCCATGTATCACCATAAAAGAAGTCTACTAGACACAGTTTTCCTAAGAAGAATGGTATTCAGATATCATTCAATTCCTACTTATTCAAACATGTACCTGGGAACTCAAAAGAGAGAAAAAGAGATCCTTGAGGCTCAAAACTACCCATTATATGATCAAGAAGGAAATTTTATATAAGAATGACTATGAAGGCATCTATTTAATATGTGTATCATGTGATGAATCCCAAGAGATTCTAGATAACCTACATTATAATATTGGGTGTGACCATCCATCTAGTAATACTACAGCCCATAAAGTCCTCATAATGGGTTATTATTGGCCAATAGTCTTTAAGGATACCCACTCCCACATAAGGATATACCACAAATTCCTAGTTTTGGAGAAAAGATAAGTGTCTACAATAATACCACTACAAACTATGATCAAGGGTAAGTATTTTACCTAATGAAGGTTAGATTTCATTAGTGTTATCAACCTAAACACTTTAGTTGGGAGCAAATTTGTGTTGACTAATACAAATTATTGTACTAAATAGACTGAATTTGTAGCCACCAAGAATTTGATATCACAACATATGATTTATTTCCTTAAAGCATATATCTTAACTAGGTTTGGTACTCCTATTTTATTGGTTTATAATAATAGGCCAATGTTCTAATCATCTATATTTATAGAATATGCCCATAACAATCATACCACCATTAGATCATCCTCCTATCACTACCAATAAGGGAATAGATTGGTTGAATCAGCTAACAAGAACCTCATTAATGTTATCAATAAATTAGTTATGGATAAACCTATACAATGTTATATATTATTAAAATATTCACTATAGGTGGATCACGATTGATATAAGTAGGATCTTGAAACCTCACCATATTTTCTAGTCTATGGGAGACAACCATTATTCCCAATCATAAATAAGTTTCCAACATATTAATTCAAGTAGGAATACATGAAACCCAATGAGAGGATAGAGTTCATATTTTTAGATATCATAGAAATGGAAGACTCCATAACTAAATCCCTATATAAATTTAGTATGCATCAAGATATAGTCAAAAGATGGTTTGATAAAAGATAAAAATTTAAAGCATTTAGGAAATCTAAGTTGGTGCTTCTATGGGGCAAAGCATATGAAAAGAAAGGATAGCATGACAACTTTACCCCATTATGGATTAGACCCTATCATATTTCTAATATCTTAGGTAACAATGCTTTATGTTTCAGGGACCTCCAAGGTAATGAACTGACATATCTAATTAATAGATAGTTTTTGAAGAACTAATTCATGGCTTCCCCATTAAAAGATGTCTATAAGTAAAAATAGGTATTATGTTAGAGGTAGCAACAGGTTATATTTACTTTATTAGTTAGTTTATTTATTTTAATCATTTTTTTATTAGAGTATCTCTAACTTTCTAGATTAATCATTCTTTCTTTCTACATGTTATTTTACTTAGTCTAGTCTCTCATTTTTTAGGTAGTTTCTCATTTTTTAAGATAGTTTTTCATTTTATTATGTGGAAATTTGAATGATTACTCCTAGTATAAACAACAAAATTCATATTCATATGGTGCCCCAAATAAATGTTTTGAATCCAACTTGAATTAGTGGGTATTAGACCTTGAGCATCAAAATTCATAATCTAGGTAAGCAGTGAGAGAGTTAACCATGAAAATGTTATAAACCAAATGATTCTATTAGGTATATAGAAGCTAATCCCATATCCCCATGAAAATTTATAAATATTTTCTCATATCCTTGGATCAAATTCACATCAAATACTAATATTTGTTTGAGATATTAACCATTGATATGGGTGAAGTTAACAGGGAAAGTCAAAATGTTGTCAAAACTAAAAACTAAGGAAAAGGTAATCACCATGATTTGGGTAAGTCAAAATTTTGTAAAAACAAAAAACTAACAATGGTATCTTCATCTAGAGTATATAGGCGAGCCCAAACACTATCTAAATTTTATATCAAAAATTCAATAAAGTATATGGATACAATTTTTTATTCCTCCATGTTTGATGGTATCTACTCTAACTATTCAACACTATGAGAGGATGTAAAAAGTGTTAAAAAATTTACCTAAAAGGAGGATGTCTCTCCATAAGACATATAGGAAAAACTTCACCTACTTCCCTTTAAGTTCTAAATACTTCACTATGCTTTTGATAAACTTGAGGTCATACCATGCATTGACCTATTACATGACTTGTTCTTTGATAGAAGGATTGCATATGGAATTTTCTTCCACTAAATGAATAGCAATACCATTGTAACCTATTTACCAAGGGAAGAATTTAAAATATATTATGATTTCCAATCTCAGATGCCATATTTTATCTACATAGTGTAGCCTTCTAGAGGAAAAGCAATAATATAGAGAAGATTGTGAGAAAATGGCTTTTCCCTGGAGAAGCATTTTTTATCAAGGACACTAATCCAATGCCCATCATAATATTTTGGATTGGAATCCATAATGATATAACACTATTCAAATTCCTATATGGTTACCTAATCATCCACTTGTTTAATTTGGAATGGGTACCATTACTCGACCTGTTGATCACCTTAGAATGTACCTTCTTATTGGGAGAGATTATCAATGCCTAGTTGTATGAACTGACATTGTATAAAGACAAAAGTCCCTAAGGGGGTAATTTTTACATGATCTCTTACCTTTTTAATGTTATTTTGGGTATTGTATACAAAAATAATTAGTCTCTTTGGGACCCAAATCTTAATTATATCAAAAATAGGGTTTGTAATTTCTATTCATTTGTGTATATTTATGCATGTACAATACATATATTGAGGATTGTAGAAGACTTGTATCCCTAGGTTTGGAGGGAAATTTATGAGGAAACCATGCCTAAAATATATAAAATTATCACTAATTCACTCATGACTATGGGTTACAATAGTTTATATATAGATTACATTATGATAATGATTATTGGGCAAAATGTTTATCCTCTACACCTCCCAAAATATGTCCTTCAGAAGATGGATGAGCAAGAAATTAATTATTAATTATGAAAAGGTATCAATTAATATTTGACTAGAAACAAGAAAATCACATTTCATGATTCTCATATAATGATTGGGAGGATGTGTTACACTTTTCATAGACATTTTGGGGAAGTTAGCAATGATAGGAAAGCCTATGCCTTGGCTACATTACCCCATAGAGATTGGTACCCCCATAGTAGGGTGCAATAACATGTTCATAATTTAATAATTTATTATAAGCATGAGCCATATGAGATTTCCTATTTATAAATGTAAAATATGATGCACATGTCTTGGAGAGGGCTAGGATAACTAGTTTAAATGAAGATATACTCAAGGTAATTCAAGCATATCCTTCCATAAAAATTAAGCATAATGTAGGATCCCACCAAAATGAGGATGGACTTATTCAAAATTTTGGAATAGTATACCTCTTCAAAAATTGCATGATCAAAGCTAAGACCCCCAAAATCCACCCACCATGATAACAACTATAGAGCATGAGTGGGAGGGAAAAATTTATTTGATGAAATATCAATAGAAGAAGAAACTTCTTAGGTTCAAGCACCCATAATTGAATTGAGGAAATTAAAACAATAAATTCAAGTAGGGACAATTCATGAAAAGGATATCTCTCTCAATAAGGAATGTGAGCCTATCTATATAGACTCCTCTGACTAGGAGAACATCACACCTACTATTGTATCATTGACAACCATAGCATCTAATATGGAAGTCCCTATTTCTACCCAACAAGTAGTTGTTCTTCTAACTGAGAAGGAAACTATATGCTCAAGAGGAAATCTAAGGTATGAAGGCCTTAGGTGTAGTCTATATAGGGACCGAGTGAATATATACTACCCTTGACTAAAGATCAACTAATGGGTAAAGAAGATGAAGAAGAACTACATCAAGACAAAGTTTTGAGCTTTAAAGGAATCAAAGGAAAGGAAACCTTTGGGAGTGACCAATTAAGTACGGGTTTGATTCCTATTGCTCCATTAGGCCTCCCTTATGTTCTCACATTTCCATTTATCACTTATTTTCTTATTGTGTCACTACCGTCATCTAGACCCATCTCATTACCCATTATTAAAACCATTCCTTTGGTTTCCACCTTTATTATTACTACTACTAGTAGACCTAACACTCACTTGTTAGTATCCTCTAATCAGTTGAGTTCACCCATGGCATCCTTAGGGTAAATTTACAACAAAATAATGATATCGAATAAGAAAACTCCAAGTAATAAGCCTCTTTATATTTTCCATCTAATACCAAATTTGGGGATGTATATTGGTCAAAAATAATATGGCCTTCCATGTCAAATCTAGCTTTTGAGACTAAGCCTTCAAAGTATACCTAGAGAGAGGCACAACCATTAGACCCATCATAATTAACATTTCTATATTAGGCCAAGGAAATACTAGAATCATCTTCTAAAAGGATAGATATAAATATAATTTAGCTACCCACTATGAGTTTATTTTTTCATAAGTTTATTGGCTTTGTGAAAAGAGTGAAGAAAATAAAGGTAAAGGAAAACATCGATCAAAGCTTGATTTTAGAGGAAAGAGAAGAAGAATATTCTCTTTATAAAAGATCAAATATTAAAAATGGTTTAGTCCCCTTTAGTTAAGGACTTTAAGTCATATATTTATACCCATACTAGATCCTTTCTATCAATCCTTGAGGGTATTGATAAGGTGAGGAAAGAGATGGATCAAGAATTGGAGACCATCAATGAATTAAATTAGGTCATTCATGATCCTATGATATTGAAATATATTTTTAGAATGCTTAAGGTTGTATGAGATACTAGACACTATTGGCTCCTTGAGAACACATTTGGCTCCTCATTTAAATCAAATAGCCAAATTATTCAAAGATTTGAAATAAGATGAGACCCACTTATTTTTTTTTGGTTTTATATACCCCAAATAAGGCTTTTATCCATCTGGACTTGAGGTCACCCTTAGAAGTAGTAAATGCATTAAATTTAGTGGTCATCCAAAATAATAATAAAGGGAGTGGATAACATGTATTGATGACTTAGTATAAAAAATGATTGAATAGGAGAAGCAAGTAGTACAAATTTTAAATGAATTGGAGTTAATGAATGCATAAGATGGCACTATAAAGTTGGTGGTGAGGTCTATTTTTGATCAAATTCCTCAACAATCCTCAATCAAATTCAATAAAATTTTATAGAGGTTATATTTAGAATAAATTGAGTCTAAGTTGATTTTTGTGAGGAAGAAGGCCATAGAAGTGGAGATCTTTTGGATAAGCTTCAAAGCTACAACATCTAAGCATGCAAGGTTAATAACACTAGTTAACATGGTGGATACACCATATCTTATTGATATGAGAATAATAATATTAAAACACATTTTTGGATATAAAAATTACTATGAAATAGATGTAAAGATGAATTTTAGTTGCACCCCATCTACCATTTTAGCAACTGTGCTAGTCTCAACACTACCTCCATCTACTAGTTCAACTGCCTAAACTCCTATTATGAGAAAATTATAGATATTTTAATATCAAATTTTTAATTAATTTTGAATTTATTATTTATTAAAAATAACCAGATCTATTTATGTTTCATTTAATTCATGTTATTATTAGGTAAATTATTTTTCCAACATGCACACATTGCATGACTATTGTAATCTATGAGTTGTGACATACAATTTTGCATTGAACTAGAACTTAAGTTCTATTTATTTTGATGTAATATAAAGATTTAATACACTTGTAAGATGAATTACATGCTTAACCAATTATTTAAATAAATTTAAAAACCTATTTCAAATGGTTGGAGTTTTGATAAATATAGGAAAAAATTAATTCATTGATTTCCATGCAACTATGTTGGTTCTTTCTTCTCCATTTTTTGTGTTGTTAAGATTCTAGCTTGTTTATTTATGTTAATTTAGTAAGTTTGAAGTGTGAAAAAGATATGGATAATATTTATTATTATCATTAATGTATGATAATCATTATATGTGAAAAATATATTGAAAGTTAATAAAATTCATTGAGTTTAAGTAATCAGTTTAGACTACATTGATATTCTAAGGTGTGCAAGAGTATCTCTATATTGTATAGTTTTCTAGCTGTGAATTGTGACTACTCTTGATTCCTTCCTATTCTAAGCTATAATCTCTCAACTAAGGGTGTATAATAAAAACTATAAAGAGAGAGACCTTAATTTGACACCACTAAGTTTTCTATACCTACTTTATGTATATATCTTAACTATGTTTGTTCATGACTGTGTAGTAGCTACAAATGATTAACATTGGTTTCAGAGATACTCATCTAGTAAAGATATAATCTTTTGAGAACATAGGGATTTATTTTATGCCTTACCTTACCATTATTTATTTGAGTTTATTTTAAGATATACCCATCATAGAGTAATTATCAACCCAGCTAAATCACCTATTATTTACTTCTTTTAGATATCACACCCCATCCATTTACTTGGTTAAATGGCCTATATGTTCAACCTGTTATTCCACCAATTATTTGTTTGGACTGCATACCTAAAAATTATTCCCTAAAGTGTAAATTGTTTTCCATATATATCTGAAAATGATAGAGGCTACCTCATTCAATGTCTATGTTGTACATAAAATCCACATAAACACTAGCATGTTGAGGACCATATCACAAATACATATCTTACTTCTAGTTGGTCTAAATCTTGATCAAGTTAGGGATTTCTAGTATCAATTTTCTTTATTTTTTCAATAGATTATATTATTTTTGTTTATTTTTTTGCATTATATTATATATTTATTTTGTAAAGGAAAATAAATAGTGAAAATAATTCTTCTCTCTTCCCATCTTTGCATAAAAAATATTAGTTATTTTTCTTGTTGTTTGTAGTCATACAATAGATTATTTCAAGGCATATAAATGTATTAAAAACCTATTTATATAATATAAAACTTAAAAAAAACACATTTATCTTACATAATAATTAATTTTCAATTTAAAACAAGCTCTTTTTCTTTCATAAATAAACACACTCTAGCAAGTAGAAAACTCTAGCCAAGACTATGAGAGTGAAATGTAGCATCTTGATTTTTATTTTCCTTGTTTGAGTAAATTCAAAACACATTTTTATATTATTAAATAATAAAATATAAATTTATATTATTACATTAATTTTATATAAATCATTCAAAATTAGTGTGCATTCATTTAGCAATACCAAAAAGTAGTGTTACCTTGCATATACAAAAGAATATTTAGATACTTGGTAGTATTGCTACTTAAAATATAGATATGATTTTTTATTTACTTTAATATTATAAAATATAATATTTAATAAAATATTATTTTTTAAAATTTAAAAATAATTTAATTTAGCTTGTTCTTAGAATATCTAGAAATCAACATTTGCATTGTTAGCCTATTTTTTGTTTTATAGTATTGCATGCATTAAAAATTATATAAAAAAATATAAAAAATAAGCATTATTTAATTTATTTTCAACTATAAATTATAATTTAGTTTTAAGCATTTACTTTTACCAATAATTTAGCTTATTCTTTAGTTAAAACATTATCAAAAATGAAAAACAAATCAATAGCCAAATCCTTGTACCAATGAGAGAAAACATTTATAAAACTTTAATTTTAACATAAAAACAATTCCAACCATATAAACACCTTTAAAAAAAATATCCTACACTCATGCATTGATTTAATCCTCTTAGATGACACTCCTTGAGCATCCATACCTCCATAAAGTGGGTCTTTTTCCCATAGTTAGAGCATGATGACCTACTATCAACACCCAATTATATATTAGTGTCAAACTTAGAATTGAGGTTTTCCATTACACATGTAAATAATATAATTTTCAATGATATTAGTTCCCTATAATAATAATAATAATAATAATATCAGATCCACAGTCCACCCGTCATTATTCTTCCCCAAAATTGAGGTTGTTAATAGAACATAATCTAGGCATATATTCTTATCTCCATCCCCTAATCCTCGAGTCTTTATCATATATCATTCACATTTATGTATGAAATTGGTAGGGAATAACCATACCAATAGATTTGACAATATTACCCAAGTCATAAAACCAAATCATTCCCATCTTGATGCTCTTTTTATTGATCATGAGCTTCACCTCCTCCTCATTACCAATATTGGGGGACCTTAGAATTTTATTTCTACTCAATTGGATCCTTTTAACTATAAATGTGATGCAATGAAACTATTTTGGCTCCATCAAAAGCATGAATTTACACTTAACATTCCAAATCCCATTCTAACAAACAATTATCCTAATTCATAGTTCCACCCATCATCCATTTATTACATTGGTTATCTTATCTAGACCTCAAATTGTCGAGTGTATATTTTAGCATGTATATTTCATGTGCATAAAAATTGGTGAACCTTATGTTAAATAATTTATATTTTTTTCCCTTTTATTCTATTTCATCTTTATTATTTCTCAATTTTACTCCCTCCTTTTACTTATTTTATGAGTATATATATACCTCTAGAATATGTATAGTCAAGACATAAGTGGATCTCCTAGCTTGGAGGGCTATAGAAGGACCAAAGTTAACCATGGTGAGGCTTATCTAGTAAGTTAGAATAACCATAATTTAGAAACCAATGTAGACTATAAATCATATGATTATTCTAATCGCAATATTCAAACTAGAAGTGGAACCCCTATTTATGAGGTATATGATGTATTTGAAACTATTAGAAATCATCCCAACTCAAATATTATGACTCTCACTAGAGGGAGTGAATACACTCCTCAAATAGAAACTAGACCACAAATTAGCCTACAAATCTTAGATTTATATATCTCTACTAGATATGACTAATATCTAGGTAAAATCTAATATTTAGATGATGAGTGAATGACATGCACGTGGCTACACATCTTCTATCAAGAATAAAATGCCTCTATCCTACTAATTAAACCCTAATCACTACCCTTGAGTATCCCACTCCAAATAAATATATTCAAACTAACCAATCTCTCACCTATAGCCTTCTTATATAGGAGACTCTTAGACCTAGCACCACCATTAGCCTAAATAAACTCTCAAATACATTAGTGGGTTACATTGATGATTTGGAAAATAATCAATAATATTTGAATGAAGAAGTGAACCATAATACTCCAACCCAGGCTCATTCTTTTTCTTTTCACATCTAAATAGTGTTTCATCAATCATTACAATAATAATCTTACATGTTCCCACTCCAACAAGATAATACACACTCATCAATAAATGCCTCTAGCCAACCCCTTGGGGACATTATTATTTATGGATTCCCTAAACCAAACACCTCTAAAATTATTTCAACCTACCAAGATCTTACCCAAACCATGATTATAGGTGTATTCACTTACACTCCACCATTTTAAACTAATTTTATGACCAGTAATCCACCACTCTTGACCCCTCCAAGTTACATGCCTCCTATGTATATTCTTCCTACATAGATTAGACATGTTCCAACCTATTTTCCTTTAAGCTATGTACAAACCATGTATGACACTCCTAAACAAATAACCAAACCTTTTGGGGCTAACAAAGCTCCTCTCTAATTCCATATTTTATCTAATTATACTCATCTAGATAACTATTTTTTATCTTATTCTAGTTCCTTATCAAGTTTATTCCATTCCTCATAGTGTTTATCCAAGCATCTCATATCTGATCTGACCCTTTCATTCCATTTTGGCCATGTCAACAACCAAATTTAACATGGGAACCTATGCTGAATATCTTAAGTAAAAACCTTAATCTCAATGTATAAGGAGTCTTTATTTCATGTCCCCTACCAGACCTTCCCAATTTTAAAGGGTAGGGAGATACCAATGCACACATCAAGGTTTATGCTATAGTTATAAGTGGATTCTTATGTTGGAATGGGGTTATTTATATTATTTTCCCTAAAACCCTATAATTAATCACTCTTTATTGGTATTACTTCCTCTCTAAGGGGTCCATTCCTTAATTTAGATAATCGATGGATTAATTTTTTAAGGCCTTTGATATGAACAAGTTTCTCAAAAATAACATTCAATAATTCTTTCATATCAAACAATAAAACATTGAATCAATTTCCCATTTCATTAAAAGATGGAGATAGGTTCTATATTCATCAGATAGTGCACCCCACATGAAATAGAGGTGTTTATGTCACCTTTTACTTCACTCTATTAATAATAAGACAAGGGAAGGTGTCCCAAATTTTCCCTATTTATATTATTAATAAGCTCTTGAAAGTTTGTCATCCATTGATCAAGTGGCCAAATAGTGGTCATTGAACCTATGGGACCAAAAAATACATTATCACCCTAAACCAGAGTAATGGGGGATTTAAATATGTGAGAAGAACAATGTCAATAATAAAGCCCACAAATTCCTAATCAAAATAGGAACACCACCACTAATGGTGTGACTAATATAGGCAAAAGGCCAAATATGATGAATCATAATAAATCTCCACCCATGAACACCAACACAAAAAATAATATAGGTGTTAGGAACCAAAATCCTTTACCTAATTTTATGTGGTTGACTTCAAACATCCTTAACCCTGTAACATGTAATATGAAAACCAAAATTAGAACCAATTTTATCATGTTGAGCATTTTAAATAGCTCTAAAACTAACCCTATTATCAAAGGAATAATAAAAAAGGGTTTGGTCAACAAGCACAAATTAGAGTCTAGGGAATATGATGTCAATATATAATGTCTCTTCCACCGATTTATCAATCATGATAATCAAAACTACATGGAGTAAAACAAATTCATCCAAAGGCTTCCTAAGGGTCTAAGTTAAAATTTCATATAAATACTCTTAGAGAATGTAGGTTTAAACCCTCATGCCCTTCAAAATGGTCTTGTTATATTATAGAATAAAAATCTTAACATTGATCAATACCCTTTTTCTAAACCACCAAACATGAACTTCCTTGAGTGAAACTTAGGGTAACTTTTAGAACCAAGTGATTCATCATAATCAACGTACACAAACATGTGACAATGATGTTGAGGCTTACACTTCTAGAACTACTAATGCTAATGCCACTTCTCGATTGGGATTCCAAGGTAAAACTAGAATGAAATGTTTTGTAGAGTTATAAATTGAAGAAGAAGTGAATATAATTACTTACACAAGGGAATATCATCCCACACCTCCTCACCCTTTGACCATTTTGGATATTGAGATCAACCCTAAGCCTATGTAGAATTATGATTTTATATAAAATATTACAAAAAAAATCTCCCACATTTATTTTCTTGACTTACTGATGATTTAGCCTACTTATCATTTAGTGTTACACTATGATTTAGGATTTGGGTATTTATCAAGCATAACTCCCTACCACTTGCCCAAGTTAAGATTAAATAAATATCCAATGTCCCTAGAATCTTTCCCTAGTGGAAATATATATATATATATATATATATATATATATATATATATATATATATATATATATATATTTCCACTAGGGAAAGATTCTAGGGACATTGGATATTTATTTAATCTTAGTAGTGTCCATCTTAATTTAAAATTGGAAAAAAAGGATGATCCAACCCATTTTTTACAATTATGGATCTATAATAAATATGTAAAAAGATTCATGACTGATGATGAAGAAGCCACGAACATTATCCACTTCTCTTTCTTATAGAAACTTGGCTACAAGAAAACCAATTATTTCACAACTCAAAATCTCTACAAGGCTATGATAGCCTCAACTCTACCTCTATATGGACCACTGTGACTTTAGTCACTTTTGGTCCAAAGACTATGTTAATATAATTTTATGGGATTGATAAACATACAAATCATAACATGGTCCCAAGAATAACTTAGATTCATATAATGAAGGAAATCCCTTTAAAATTTCTCTATCACATTAGGTTCCTCCATCTGGGTAAGCTTTTAATGGAATAAGGGGATCCTAATCCTTTTGCATAATTCAAGTGGCTATGGACAAGTACCTAGGTTTGCACATTGACTACCCTACCAACTAGGTCACAAACTCCCATATTTTGTTGATGTTATATAAATTTCAAATCCTAAGGTGGTTTTCCTAAAGAAAGGGGTATACATACCTCAATCCTTACTCAAAGACAAACCATAGGAAAAAATGTGTCTATTACATAAAATTTTAGTGGTTTAGATCCAATAATTAGGTTGGTAATTGTAACTATGTCAATAATTGATATAATTTACATCTTGGAAATAGATGCACCACTAATTATCCTGTTTACCCTGATAGGGTTAGGGGATTATAATTTGTCTATATTTCAAAACTAGGAACTCCATGAGGGGTTATCTAATATAATTAACATCCACGTGGTCAAAATATGAGAAGACTAGTTAAACCCTCCCTATTGATGACTCTTAATCTACACATAGTAAATGTTCCGTCCATTATAATGGAAATAAATTTAATTTTGGCATGGGATCAGGAGTGATCTTGGTCTCCCTAAAAGGAAGGGTCATTCCTTTTAGTTTTAAACTTGACTTTGAGTGTCCAACAAGGTGGCCGAGTATGAAGCTTTACTAGTTGGGATGATCATCATTAAATAGTTTTGAATTCAAGACCTAACAATCAAATTTGATTCATATCTAGTAACCAATTAATTCTTAGAAATATACCAAAATAATTATGAACACCTTTAACTTTATAAGACCACTGTGCAATATTTTTTGAAAGTTTTTATCTTCATTTTTATATAGAATCAATTATAAGAGAAAGAAACTAAATTGAAGACTCTATAGATTTTTCCTCATATATTTTATGTCCCTACCTAGTGATACCTAGGTAATATTTCATAGTGTCTATTATAATATATCCCCTCATGTATAAAACTCATAATGACCAAACCCTCACTTATATAAGGGGGATGTTTGCCCTCCAATTATTGACCTAATTAAAAATTATGAAGCTATCTTAGAGTTACTTAACGCTTAAAAAAAGTTTTCATATTTTCACCATAATAGAGATTTTACTCTCACATGTCATCCTACATCTTCTCTTGGGAGTGATTAGCATTATTATTACTACAAGGTTGAAGACTATTTGTTTTCTAATGAAGAGCTTGACATTTTTAACATAAAAGGTGAGTATATTGACCTCTCATTGAATCTTTATCTATTTGATAAGTAGAATGATTCCCTCATCATATATAATATTGATATAACCCATAAACCTCAAGTTTAGGTCTTCATTTTCATCACATTTTGTATAAGTCCATAATCAACTTCTGACTGAGTTATCTAAAGCCTTTGCCTTCTCCTGCATGGATATGGTAGGAATCAATCTTGAAGGAGTTTCCCATACTATATTCATGGTTCCTAAAACAACTCTAATAAAATAAAATCTCATGCTAATAAAACTAAAGGTGTCATTAATTTTGAAAGACAAAGTCATTAAACTCCTCAAATTAAGGTTTATAAATCTTGTGGATTATTCAAAATGGATGTCAAACATCATCTCCATCATAAAAAAAAATGGTAAAATTAGGATGTGTTTAATTTCTTAATAATAATAAAGTATGCCCTAGAAGTTATTTTCCTCTTCCATCTATTGATGTTATATTTGATGCTACAACTGGTTATGAGTTATTAGACCTCATGGATGTTTTTTTGACTATAATCAAATATGCATCTTTGATGAAGATCAAATAAAAACCTCCTTCACCACACCATGGGGGGCCTTCTAGTATATATGAATGAATTTTGGTCTTAAAAACATTTGGACAACATATCAAAGGGACATTACCCATACTTTCCATGATATTATTTATAAGATAATAGAGGTATACATAGATGATATTATAGGAAAATCAAATCAAAGGATTGAATATCTAGGATTATTGTGTATTTCACATATTCAATATAATACATAGTTACTCTCAATCTTGAGAAGTGTGTGTTTGGATTCAAAGGCCAAAAACTCCTCGACTATATTATCTCCCAATGTGGAATTGTTATTAATCCTACCAAAATTCATGAAATTCTAGATATGTTTCTCCCTATTGATAAGTCATGGATTAGATAATTCCTAAGGAAGTTAGGGGCCATCTAATGATTCATATTATAATTCACCTATTAATTTCATCCAATCAATAATTAATTAAATAAATCAAGTATATTTACCTATAGGATTGACTTTTGAGATGCATTCAAGGTATTAAAATGTTCCCTTTTGTATCGTTTGATGTTAATGGCACAAAAATATGGCAATCCCCTCATACTTTATATTAAGGTGATGGAGGTGTTTGTCACCTACATGTTTTTCCAAGAGGATTATGATAGCAATGATCATGAAATATAATTCATTAACCATACTTCATGAATTATCAAACATGTTATATGTAATCAAAGAAAGAGTGCTTAGAAATTATGTTCATACTAAGTGATTATGACACTATATGATTAATCAAGAAACATAGGTCATAGTAAGGTCTAAATCATTAAAAATATTATTGACCCAACTATCCCTCTCATAAAAGGATGTAAATTTCATCATGATTTTGAGTGAGTCTGAGATTACTTACATCAACCAAAATTATATCAAGGCAAAAATCATTGCTAATTGGTTGGTAGACTCTCCTTTGAAATTCAATAATCTCATTGATACCAATTTTCCCTATGAATTTTTGTTTTATAGAGAAGCTTACTATTATTTATTCTCCTTTGTTTTTCAATATCATTCATTACTTAATTGAGCGTACCTATTATGAAGGGGCCAAATCTAAATATAGGTGGCATCTTTGTATTATTTCATAAAAGTATGTCATTTTAGATAAGGTTTTATACCACAAGGCCTTTGATGACATGTTTTTGATATGTGTTGACCAAGAGGAGTCAATAAGGGAATTTTTCCATTGTCATAGTGGGATTTATAGTAGTCATTTTGGTGGCCACATGACCACTAAAAAAATACATATAATGGTATATTTATATCCCACTCTTGAACATGATGTTGTTGAATATGTTATGAAATGTGATAAGTTCCAAATATTATCTCATGAGATCCACATTCCTCCTCAAACTCTACAACCTATTATTATTCCTTGGCCATTTTAAACTTGGGGTCTACATCTGATAGGTAAACTTTCACACACTTTTTTAGATGATCACCATTTAATTATCATGGCCATTGAATATTTCACTAAGTGGGTGGAAGCAATGCCTTTTACCACTATTACTAGTTCATTCATTATAAAAATTATTTTGATATAGATTATTATTTTTATTTATATTTTCACACATTATTATAATATATAATGTATCACCCTCTAAAAACATTGAGTTGCATGAATTATGTAACAAATTCACCATATCACATCGCATATCCTCATTACATTATCCAAAAGAAAATGTCTAGGCCAAAGCTACCAATAAAATTGTAAAGTTAATCTTGGTCAAAATAGTCAAAAATTCTAAACAAGATTGGCAATTTTAGCTTTATCCAACACTTTGGGTCTATCAAACTAGAATTAAAAATCCCATTGTGGTAACCCCATATTCCCTTATGTTTAAATCTAAATATATTTTATCTATTGAGGTTGATATGCCTATTTAAACCTAAATTATATGAGGATCATACTTTGGTAGATAGGGTGAAGAATATATAAATGACAATGCACAAGGATTTTAGGTTTTATTTTCTCTATAGACCTTTCCTTAGGGGTGCTGAAGCAACTAGTTCTGAAAAAGCTAATGTGTTGGAATTTCATGCAAGACTGAGCTCTTGCATACTCACCCACAACACAGTAAGAAACCATTTCATATGGTTTATGTTTCATAGTAATATACTTATTGTGTATTGGTTCTTGATTGTATACCTTAATTAATGAACAAATAGGAAAAGAAATACAAAGTGGTGGACCTTAATTTAATTTCATAAACAATTATGATTATGATGATAATTACAATTATATTGAGTGTATGTATTTCACATATTCATATAACATAGATTTTATTTATTATATCCATATACAAACCACAAGTTACATAATAGATGTAATGGTAATTTAATGATGCATCATAACTAACAATTATAGTAAAATATTAGAAGTATGATGATATCTATAATTCTACTAATTATCATAATAAACTATTATATAATACCAATGTTCATTAGCATTACACATCTCTACATAGGGGTATTTATACATGGTTCTTACTGAACAAATTATCAAATTAATTATGACACTTCTACTGACTAGACAATGATCTCTGATGGACTAAGAGTCTTGGCAGTTGTTTAGTTATTTTTCTTATAGACTTGGGCCTTTGTGCCCCTATATTCTTGTTTGGTGTTGGATCCTTGTTTGAAAGTGTCTTCCTTTATGTGGGATGGTGTGAAACTCATGTGTGATTTAAGTTTGTTCTATCATTTAAAATCAATCCTTAATCATTTCTCACTTCCTTCATGGTCTCCATGTCTTTTACTAATATATAGAGTCATCCATTCTCAGGTTCTCTATTTGTTACACCTCCCCAATGACTATGTATTCTAACATTGTGATATATTGGGCTATGGTATTTTGTTTCATGGTCTTCCCACTCCATGCTTGTTCCATGCCATGTTTGTTCCATGCTATTACCAAAATACTTAGCCAAAATTTAAGGTCTGACATTACCCCACACTATGAGTTTAGTACATCCTATACTAAGAATTAGTCTTGGCCTAAACCAAAAAATTAGGACAAATATATTCAATATACTTTTTGAAATCTTCCCAATGTGACAAGTTGGCAACAAACTTAGTTGTTATTTCATCAATTGCCACTTTTAACTTTTTAGTCCACTTGGGTTGATTGGAATACTCATTTGCCTTATTGACCAATTGTTTGAGGGATGTGGAAGCATCCTTTTGAATCTATTTTAATGTGGTGACCTCATTCAAAACCTATCCTTAGATGACTAAAAAGTTGTAATTTATGTTATGTTGATGCATATTTATTATTTCTTCCATAGTTTTGACATCTTTAAATACCTTAGCACACTTAATGTATTCTCTTATTAACATGGGAACATTTACAAATATTTTACATTATATTTATGTTTCTTATAGTTAAACTTTTAAAAATTTATTGGGATACACCATCTTCTCAAAATTACCATTTAAAATTGGAAAAACCTCTCCACCACATTTCAAGGTGTGCCTATAGACCCTCACTACTTCAGCAAATTGTTTGACTAGTCATAGTATTTCATCTCTTGGTGTGGTTTGATCCTTACATCACTTCAATAATAGGTCCACAAGGTTCTATAAATTATCAATAGTATCACCCTCTAAAGGGACCCCATATTCTAGCATCATGTCCTAGCTCAGAATAGTGTTACATGGATTCAATGTTCTGACCTTTGCTACTATTGTGAATTATAGCTAATGTTTTAACTCAACCACTTTATCTTCAAGATTCTACATGGAAGTGACTTATTTATCATACATTTATAACACCTTACCATGTTTTTTTCCAAATCAACATGCATTATAATCTAAAACTACATTTTGTCCTACTACTTTAGAGGCCATTTTTAAGAGTGTAACACTAGTTTATTGAGGAGAAAACTATCAAGAATTAACCCAAAAGGTGTGGGTAGAATTTTTGCTTCAAAAGTATAATACTATATTATTGGGAAGCATTTAAAAATGGTATTACTCATCTTAAATGTCTAAGAAAAATTACATCTCATGTCAGGTGTGTACAAAGGCATATTCTTGATCAAAATGGGAATATAAATAAACTATTTATCATGGATGTCTTTCTGGTATTGCACACATAAGTTAGTATTTGTATCAGTCCTAGGTAGCTAGACCATAGTATTAGTAGGATATTTATTTTTTATTGAATCCAACTCAATTATTTAAAAATCCATGTCTTGTTCTAAGGAAGTGGTATTGATGTCCATGCCATTCAATCTTTTCATTTCAAATCTATCCTTCTCTTCATCAAGTATATCTTCAATGTCTAGCTGTGCCTCATCAAGGGTGGTCTCTTCTTATGTTGGGGAAAGTTTTTTCTCTAAGTCAATATCTTCTTGTTATTAAAATATCCCCATGCTTCCTCCTAGTAATTCTTCCATCTCCTCCCTATCACCATACTTAAGATCTTCTAGTTTTTCTAATGGAATGGTTTACATTAATGACACTGAGCCTTTTGTTTGACTTTTTGGTGGATCTCTTCTTAGTGAATCCTTTGGTGGTGAAGCCCTTGGTGGTGGTACCTATGTATTACTTTTCCATTTTAATTATTTCAACAACAAACTTATGTTGGCATCATGCCTGACATGCTTGTTTCTATTGAGTGGTGGCATTGGGGGAAGATTTTCTTTCTCATGATTTATGCTTTGAGAAGATTTATTTTTAGGTTCTCGTATATAAAATATATTATGAATTGAATTCAAAACCAAGGTTGGATGAACCTTGATATAATTTTTTTGTCTCATATTTTTATCTATATAATTTCTTTCTAGGATATCCATACATTTTATAGAGAGTGTGAATAGTTGAGTTAATTCATTCTAATTCAAGGGTTATCAATTGTACATCATATATTTAGTTAATATATTCTATAAAGTACCATGTCATTCAAATAGAGGGATGCTTCAACCAAGTATAAATATCTCCAGATGGGGCTATCCTAATGTGCACAAGAGAAAAGTGTTACTTAACAAAAAAATTGGCTTATTTGCTAACCTAGGTGGTTAAGTCCTTTAGAACATGCCATTCATTCCCAAAGGCTTCCTTCATACCATCATACCATTAAATAATATTTATATTAAAAATTTTAGTAATATAACTAGGGCATGTGAATGCCTTGTAATTCTTTTTAGGGTATCTATTCTTAGGTGGGTGTAACCACTTCAATTCTACAAAGGTGTAATCAGGTACACCAATTTCACTAAATACTATTAAAAAAATGAATACACCGTATGGGAACCTATAGATAGGTTTTCAATGATCCCTCTGTACATCTATTGAAATATTATTAGAAAAATGCATTACCCATGTATACTTCAAACCGTAGGTTACCCTATGAGCAACATGTAGGTGGATAATGTACACCTCCTTCCATTTATCATTGTCACTAACTTTTTTCATGATGATGCATACATCTACTTAGAGGGTGGTATCCTCTAATTATTTTATATTTATGGTGTGGCCCTATTTTTAGTATTCCAATGTCATGGAAGTCTTCTCTATTTCCATTAATTCCTCTAAATGAAATTTAAGGTCTATGCCAAAGCACTACAATCCTAATACCTTTTTGATTACTAGGCATCATTTTCATTTGAGACTTAGAAAATTAGATATAATCCTCATGTACTTGTGAAAGTATGGACCTAACCAACTATATAGGTTTTCCAAAATAGGGAAGGTTGAAGAGTTGGAAAAGCCCCATAGAGTCAAAGGTGTCGAATATTTTCAAATCATGGACTAATTCACTCTTGGTGTTTTGGAACATGATTCTATAATCATTTTTAAGCTCAACCTGATTTCTAGGTTGGTGGTGGTTATAATTCAAGATATTAAAAGTGGGAACATTTGATACCTAGTTCTCCATGCACAACACCATTTCTATGTACTACATTTATCTGATTAGCAAGGGTATACATGGGGGTACTTGGGCCTTCTTCTTAATTTAGCATGCCATCCATGTTACTTTACCTTCTATGTACTCACCTTGTAATTTTGATTTTTAATCCTTGATTATCATTATTTCCCCACCAACGCCTAGCTCCTCCCCTTCTAGAATAATTGGTATTGGCTAGCTTTGTTGGGCCCTTTTTCTAGGTTGCATCACCCTTCATGGATCCTAAAATTTGAAGCATGGTCATCCAATGTTCCTAAATGACTAAATTTTTACTATTAAAGTGTCTCATCTATCCTACTTCAATGGCCATTAATGGTGGATGCTAAACTTTGCAACCTACAATCCATGAATTCATCTACATTCTTTTCGTTTAGCTATCTTTAGATGTTTATTTAGACAAAACCACACTCTCAATGATAAATGAATTGGGAATCAATATTTTTCACTTGTCTTACAACCACCTAAACTTGGTTTTTCATTATTTAGATCTATATAATCACTCTAAAAAAAAGTTAAATTATAAAATGAATCCCCCAATGTCTTTTTATAGGCTTTAGGAGGTAACTTATATTTACTACCCCCTCTCCTTAACCAACACTTCTCATAATAAATGTTATTAATTGTATTTCTATGACATGATGTTGTTATGTTTGCCAGTACCACTACCTCCTTATATGAATTGGCATGTCTTATCATGTACTTTTATGAAAGTGCATGATAGTTATAAGAACATTTAAATATTCATACCAAGAGAATATTCATAGCATAAATCAGAATCATTACTAAACAAAATAAGATTCTATTTATTTGTGACATCTTATACATCTTTATCCTTGTACACCTTTTATTACACGCTTCTAAATCCATGTGTATCCATATGAACCATTTCTTAGTATACATAACACCTCTTACCCCACATTAATTTTGCTTCTTGGTCCTACATGAGAACATAGGTACCAATTTACAAAAAAAGAAAATAATAAAAATTGGCATGCAACTAAGACATAACTTTATTAAAAATAATAAATCTTAAACTAATGGCATACACCTTATTGGTATAATTGAAAACAAACTCAAGTTCAAAAATATGGTTGTAGTCATCTATCATTACAATTACCAAGAAGAAATTGGCCATCCAATATTCTCAAAAATCACACAACAGTAGGATGAATATTTTGAACAATAAAGGGTCCATCCCAATGAACATGAAGCTTCCTAGAGTGGTGTGTGAACTTAGAGTCAAAGAATAAGACTTACATTCCTAGTTTAAATGCTTTATGTTTGAGGTTTTGATCATGTCAGGACTTTTGTTTGTATTTCTACACGTCTTGAATCCAATGAGTAAGAAAGTATGCTTAATATAATTGTATAAAGGAGTCTAAATGTTTTTTCAATGATGGTTCATCATTTAGTCATCCAACATGTGTAATGGAAAGATAAGGAACTAAGAACTCAACTAGAAGAACTACTTTTATGCGAACAATAGATTGAATGGTGTAATTTTGTTGACTCACTTATAAGTTGGTACATCTAATATTACAAATTATTTTGAGGGTTGTGCACAAGTTTTTGTTAAATGACTTATTAGTTCCATTTATTTAGGGATGATATGGCATGGGTTTTTTATGGTAAATCATAAATTTAGCTAACAAGACTCAAATAGTCTTATTGAGTAAGTGATTACCTCAATCACTTGTAAAACTTAGAGGATAACCAAACATTGTGATTATATTTTCCCAAATAAACCATATTGAAATTACCATAATATAATTTCATGTGGGTATAGCTTTAGCCCCACATGTGATGTAATTAGTTATTATAATAACATAGCATGAACTTGTATACCATCTAGATGGGTTGATGGGGAAAATAAATTCAATGTCTCATTTATCAAATGGTTCTTATGATAGAATAGGATGTAATGGAGTTGCATCTCAGTGATTTTGTTTTTTTATCCATTGTTAAATATCACATTTACATGCATGTAGTTTTGCATCTTAGAAAAGGGTAAGCCACCATAGACCAACTAATAAAACTTTGCATTCAATAGCCTCACTAACATAGTGTCTTTTGTAAATACCTTCATGTAATTTTCAAATAACATTAGGGTGATCATTTTTCATGACACAACATTGAATGACTTTATCTTAGCCAAGCTTATAGAGGTCACCTCTAATGAGCTAAAATGGTGCAATGCGAATAGTTAGTTACTTATTAGCTTGTATACTTAAATGATGTGGAGTTATGCTATTAGCTAACATGGATTTTATGTCTTCTAACTCCTCATAAACATGTGAGATGTACCATAGCTATAAATTATGTAGGTCATCTTTGATGGCATGTGTTGTCTCACTGGAATGAATTCTTGAGAGATAGTAAAGATTATAATTAGTCTTACATATCTTGACCATGATGGATAATTGGAATTATTGTAATAACATAATATAGTGACAAATTCAACCATGTAATATACTTGTGTATTGGTTCTTGATTATATACCTTAATCAATGTCTAAATAGAAGAAAAAATACAAAGTGGTTGACCATATTTTAATTACGTAAATAATCATGCTTTTGAAGATAATTTACATGAGATTTAGTGTATGTATTTTATATATTTAGATAGCATATATTATATTCATTATATACATATATGAACCACAAGTTACATAATAGATGTAATGGTAATTTAATGATATAGCATAACTATCAACTATAGTGAAATATCAGGGTTTCAATGATTTTCATAGTTCTACTAGTTACCACAATCAACAATTATAAAATACCAATGTTTAACAAAATTGCACATCTCTATACAATGGTATTTATACTTGGTTCTTCCTGACCAAGTTGTTACATTATGACACTTTTACTAACTAGTCAATAATCTCTAGTGGATTGAGAGTCATGGTAATCATTTGCTTCTTTTTCCTATGGACTCAAGCCTTTTCACCCCCGATATTCCCATTCAAAGCTAGATCTTTGTTTCCAAGAGTTATCCTTTATGTGTGTTGGTCCCAAACTCATGTGTGATTTAAATTTTTTCTATCATTGAGAATCACTCCTTAGCCATTTCTTTCTTCCTTTAGGCTCCCCAAGTATTTCACTAATATACTGAGTCCTCCATTCTTGGGTTATTTGTTTCTTATGCCTCCCTTATTACTAGGTCTTCTTATGTCATAATATCCTGTGTCATGGTCTTTCATGCCATGATCTTACCACACCATACCTTTTTTACACCATGCTTGTTCTATGACATTACCAAAATTCTTAACCAAATTTTGGGGTCCAACAAAGGGTGATAATTAAATCTACAATTGTCCATTTAAATTCTAAACTAATATATAACATATGTTAAATTTATTAAACTAATATAGGATAAAAATAGTAAGTAAATCTATGTTAGATATGAAAATTTAAAAAAATAGTGTAAATATCTAGTTTTTATGTTGACATAGTTTTGGATCTAGAACAAGGAGGAATTAGAGTAGAAGATGATTCTAGAATAGTCACTAAATTCTACGTTAAGTGGCTTTAGAGCCATAGACACTAGCATAATCCTAAGATAGGTGTCTATATGTTATTATTTTAATTATAAACAGGTGTCATTTATGGAATAACTAATAGAAAAGTATGAAACCACCTTGATGCTTTTGGGTTTGTCTTCACCTTTACTCTAATCAATTTAGATCTACGTCATGGATTGTATATCCTTACTAAATTTCAAAACCTTAGTTCTTCATCTTCATAGTGACCTTGGAAAAAATGTGTTAGTAGCCACATTATGTCAAGGTTATCCCAAATACCCCCATGTTAATGAGTGTTACCTCCATAACCAATATTTTCAATAGGGATTTAGACTGATGTAGTTTTCCCTTATGTGTTGGCTTGTGTGTAAATCACAAAATATGTGGAGAGTAAGTGTAATAGCTACCTAATATGTAACTTGGAAAATAAATTTATTAGTCACCTCCTTTATTAATACATACCTATAGATGTATAGTCCCTATGGCTAATATGGAAATAGGAATAAATAGGAAAAAATTACTTAATCAAATACTCTTTTAATGCTCTTTAGTTTGAATGCTAGGTGATGAATGAATGAGTGATTATGAAAATATACCACTCCTATCAAGAAATATATCATATTAAATCACTTTAGTTTACCATTAGGGTATATTTAATTTAAATATTAGATGATTTTAGAGAACTAGAGACTTACATTAGGGTAAGACACTAGCATCAACATAGGTGTTTAGGGCTGACATTTATCTCCTGGCAGTTAGAAAATAGGTACATTATTAAAACTTTTAAGGGAATAAGATAAGAAATTTTTAAGCATTATAGGTAAGATATATGGTTTAGGTCATCAATAAAAGATTAGTCAGACTACAAGATAGGCCAAAGGGGCACAAGCTAGAGAAAATATGAGACTTTTGAAAGTGGGAAAGGTTTATAACTAAAATAAATAGCCATGCTATGAGTTTTCCAAGTGTAAAAGATTGATGTGCTATATAATATATAAATATCATCTACATTTTCCCCCTTTTGATCTAGTAATTAAATTTATTTTTTAAAGGAGAGTAAATGCATACCTAGGTGTGTATAACACACCTTGCCTTTGTGTGAGTCCAAATTGAGTGCTTTATTTGTGACTAACTAACCTAAAACCAAGAGCATGTTATGATATATAATTAGTGCATATAATTTAAAGTTTTAAAACTTTGAAATGATTACTATTGAAATAACAAGGTTAAGGATTACACCTATGTATTGATGTAATTGCCTTTCCCATTGACAAATTTATTTGAAAAGATATATCATTATAAAGATCTAAAACTATTATTATGACAAAAATGTGTGTGTGTGTGTGTGTGTGTGTGTGTATACATACATACGTACATACATACATATAGATATATACATACACACACACACACATATATAATATATATATATATATATATATACATATACATATACATATACATATATATATATATTTACATATACATATACATATACATATATATATATATATACATATATATACATATACATATACACAAATACATATACATATATATGTATATATATATACATATATATATGTACATATATACATATATATACATATATATGTATATATTTATATATATGTATATGTATATATATATAATGTATATATATATATATATATATGTACATATATATACACACATATATATGTATGTATGTATATATATATACATACATACATACATATATATGTATATATATATATAATATATATATATATATACACATATATGTATGTATGTACGTATATATATATACATACATACATACATATATATGTATATGTATATATATATATATATATATATATGTACATACATACATACATATATATATGTATGTATATATATATGTGTGTGTGTGTGTGTGTGTGTGTGTGTGTGTGTGTGTGTGTGTGTGTGTATGTATGTATATATACATACATATATATATATATACATATATATATATATGTATATATATATATATACACACACATATATATATGTACATATATATATATATATGTATATATATATATATATACATACACACACACACACACACACACACACACACACACACACACACACACACACACACACACACACACACACACATAATGAGATAGAGATAAAGAGATATTATAAGACACATGCCCCCAACCTTGGAGAAAAGATGAGTTACCCCCTGATTGTTGAGATTAACTCAATCATGAAACACAATCATACTTACAACCTAGTGAGCGTGAATGAACCAAGTCAACCCACACTATCAAAATAGTGAGTCTGGATAATACAATTAAGTCTAACCTAAAATACTTGGAAATATCGAGTGAGTTAATCACCTCAACCATACAAAAATCTAACCAACTACTATAGTAGATTGGCTTAATACAATCTATAAATTTCATTGTAATAGGTGGTGACAATACCTAAGAGTGTTTTGAAATTTCAAACTGATTTGGATTTTGTAATATTAGGCACACATTGCATATCATATGCACCTTAGATATGTCTCACAATAAAATTTGTATAAAAATGATACCAATATATAGAACTCCACCACAACTAAAAATTTGAATTACATAATTGTGTGCTTTGGCCAATTCATAAATTGTGTAAGTTTGGAGAATATGATTCTAAATCATTCCCCCACCATATATCAAGAAATATGAAAATTTAAATAAGTGACAATGTGGGGGACATGTTTCCAAAAAATTCCCCGCTAAATTTATGTGTACCAAATACATAATAAGTGTGTAAAACATGCTTCCAAAGCATGACCCCATTAAATTTGGGTGTTATAGATACTAAATAAGTGTGGATAATATGCTTCCAAATCATCCCCCCACTAAATCTACAAACTATGCCAAATGTGATGAACATGTCTCTATGACATTCCTTGACCAATATGTCCCATTTTGAGGTGAGGGAAGAATAGAAACTGGTAGTTACCTCACCTCAAAAGGATAATATAACTAAATAATGTTTGGAACCCATGTAGCATATATAAAAACATGTCTATGTAATTATATCATTGAAGGTCATACAACAATGTGATCACATGAAGGCATATGATACATGATAAAGATCATGAAAACATATAGATATTAATAAGATAAGCTCAAAAATAAAGCAATCACACACACAAAATCACTCAAAAGCAATTCAATATACAATGGTCCTAGGAGACCTAAAACAAGGGACATGTTTAAATGCCTCAAAATCAAAGGGATATGACTTAGTAAAATATACACAAAAGAAATAATGACATATTTAAATGTCTATACAAAAAATAGTGACATATTCCAATGTCAAATAAATTAATGAAATGCACAAGGTACACAAATAAAGGAGCATATTCAAATTCTCAAACATGGAAGGCAATAGCAAGGTAAGACACTCAACGAAGTGCATAAATGAAATCATAAGTAACTAACATAAACAAATCATAATAGTCCATGGATCAAATGTTTTAACAAAAAAGTCAAGTGCATAACATATCAATTAATTTTTGAATTATATAATCATAGATAAAGGCATGTGTAAATACATATAATCTCAAATATGATATTGAAAGATGATCATCGAACCATATAACCTATGAGCAGCAATATCAATGTAAGTTAATGCCCCCAATGTCCACATGATGTGAGTCTATGGAAGGCCCAAAATCCTAAATGAGAATATATCATGTATATTCATATGCTTATATCACTCTTAAGTAGAAGCATGAAAAACATGTGTATGTATAAATAATTTATATTTCATCCATCAAAATGGAACTATCACATAGATGTCAAATAACTAATAAAATATGTAGGTACCGAATGTTTTTTTGGAATTATTGAGTTTGTTACATTTATCTAGTCATTTTGGAATATATGAAGTGACTACTCTATGAACTCATCCAATGGATGGTCATAGGTTTCTCTCCAATTGATTCTTGACAACCTTACATTATATATTTTACATTATTTGCATCATGGTTGGAGAAGTTGAAAAGGTACACAACATATTCCTCCTCATGCTTTATATGTCTAGTATAATAATTAATGATATCATTCAGAATATGCATTAATTTTTTTTAATGAGAAAAAAATACCTTTCTGATTTGGATCAATTTTAGCTTACATTTTATATAACCAAAGAGTTCCTAGTGTAAATGTATATTTAAATGTGGTAAGCATAACCCAATCCCATGTTTTAATTAGTTTAGGACCACAAGAAATTGGTATTATTATTTTCCCATGGATTCCTTCTTATTGACCTTTATTTTAAAGTATTATATATCAAAACCAACCTATTTTAAATTACTTATATGGAAATTAGTTTTTTTATATAAGATCAATATGGTTATACAAAAAGTAAGCACCAATCATGAATAAGGTGATTATCAAATCATGTTTGTTTGGATGTTATTTAAATAGTTTACTTTGATTATCTTGGTGTGTAGTGTGTTCCTATTGTAATTTTTAATTATTTTTGGAATGATAATGAAAAGAATTTATAATTTCTTTATATTTATGTTGATCACCAGGTTGTGAACTTGATTCTTTAGAGGGCCATCAATTATAAATATTTGATCATCAATGAGATCTTAGATCTCAAGTTTCAAGGTAAAACATCTGCTCATAGAATGCCCTATTCCCTTATGATAATAACAAAAACAATTTTCATCATATCCTTTGGGTATAGGTATACTCATATCAACCTCTATAGGATGAGGGAGGGATATAAAGTGACACTTTATTAACCATGGAAGTAATGAAGTTATAGACTTAGGTAAACATGAGAACTATCTCCTTAGTGCCTTAAATAGATTAATTTGGTCAGGTTATCATATTAGTGTATCAATGAATGTTTTATTATTTATGTAAGAGATGGGTTTAGTAATGTATTTCTCATTTTTATTGCACCCTTATCTTTTATCTCATATTCATAGGATTGCAGTGTAGGATTATCTATTTGTTAGACCATTTCATAATGTTTGAAGGGATTATGATCCATTGGGTATGTGTAAATGAATCCATGATGACTAAATTTGAATCATATGTTCAAATTAGATGGAACTACATATACCTCATGTATCCAAGGCCATCCCAAGATAATTTTATAGTTTGAATCATTTGACATAGATTGGCACAAAATGGGTAATGTATAAGGACCCATGATAATATTTAATGCTAATAGCCATAATAATCATCATGAAATATGATAAAATATCTTGATGATCATAATATATGGTTATAAATCTAAAGGTCCAATGCCAATTAAGGAGAGGAAATATATGTTGGAAATGTTGAGCTCTAAAATACTATCCACAAAAACTCATTTTATAATTGTATTTGTGAACACACACCTAGATATAGAGTTTAAATAGTTTTTTATAATATGTTGAGGTGGTAAATTCTCCTTTTTAAAGGATATATTATGCTCGGTCCACTTGATGGAATTTAATACATAGAGCACATATAGTGGTTTGGCATTACAAGGGAGTATGGTAATATATCATCCATCTAAAAGGACATCCTTGTAATGGGATAAATGGTGTAGAAAATCTAAAAGTGGATTTTTGGTAGTAATATCCTTGGTTTCGTGGTAATATGACATGGGGAGGATGTTTTTTTCATGAACTCCCTTTGACTCTTTATAGTAATAGGTAAAATATCATTATAAACAATAGAATAAGGATTATGTAGGAATACAAGATTGGAACTCCTTATAGATCAAAATGATTTAATCAAGCATGAGATATAATAGGCAATAACCATGATGAGGTATTGGAACAAGAAATAATTAATATAGATATCCATAGCTAACATGATTCTAAGAAAAGAGAAGATATGATTATTTATAAATTTGAACACTTTATTTTTAGGATTTATAAAAAAATAGGATGTGTTTAAGAAAAATAAGTAAAAAACACTAAAGTATCTAGGATTTTAAGTTTGAAGGTCAGGTTCACCAAATGTTTAACCCTAAATTAGATGAGGATCCCAATTGGGTAAATAGGATTAAGAATATAGAAATGACAATGCACAAGGATGATAATCAGATCTATAGTAGGAGAATTAAATTCTAAACTCAGATATAACATATGTTGAATTCATTAAATTAAGATAGGCTAAAAATACCAAGTACAACTATGATAGATTTAGAAATCAAAAATAAATAATGTACTTAGCTAGCTTTGATGTTGACATAGTTTTGTATTTTGAATAGGTAGGAATCATACTGGAAGATGACTATGGAATAGTCACCAAATTAGAAATTAACTCTAGAGATATGGAAACTAGAATAAAAATAGCATGGTTATGTTGATGATATTGTCTAAAATAGACACATGTGTCCTATATTGAATACCTAATAGAAAAGGATGTGATCTCTTGGATGATTTTGGGTTTGTCTTGACCTTCTCTCTAGTGCAGTCAGATCTAGGTCATGGACTATTACTCCTTATGAATTTGTAAAACCCTAGTTCTTCATCTTTATAGTGACCTTGGAAAAAGTGTTAGTGGGAACATGGTGTCAATCAACTTTAAAGACCCCTCTAATAATGAATTTTTCATACATAGAAAATACTTTGAAAAGGGCATCAAATTGATGTAGTTCTTCCCTACATTTTAGCTTGTGTGTGAATCATGCAATTTATGGAAATAAAGTACAATAGTGACATAGTTTGTCACTTAAAAAATTAGGATCTTAGGTTACTTATTCAGTAATTCATACCTATAAATTTTTAGTCCCTATGATTGATATGGAAATAAGAATAAATATGGTTGCTTTTCTCAATTGAATTATCTTTGGTATGGATGTTAGGTAAGTAAGAAATGAAGAGTGATCATGAATATATACCAATATTATCAAGAAATATCTCACATTAAATTTATTAGGTAAAATATTAGGATAAATTTAATTTTAAAATTATATGACTTTAGGGCACTAAACATCTGCTTTAGGGTAGGACACTAACATCACCATAAGGGTCTAGGGCTAACACTTGTGTCTTAGTAATTAGATAATATGTACATTATTAAAACTTATAGGGAGCATAATATAAACATATTATAATAATTTTAAGAAAGATAGAATGTCTAGGTCATCAATATAATACTAGTTAGACCAAGAGATAGGCCAAAGGGCAAAACATAGAGTAAATGTAAGACTTCTAAAAGTACGAAAGGTTCAAAACTAAGATTAATAACCAAGGGCTAATTTTTCTAAGTGTACAAGACTAAGGTGATATATAATACATAAATATAATCTAAAATACATATTTTTCATGTGTCTCTCTAGGGTCTCCTTAACCATGAGGAATATAAAAACACATGACTAGATGAACTTGATACTTTATATTAATGTTGAATCATTATTACATAAAACCATGTTACATATGTAGATCATATGGGAAGACAATATAATAAAAATGTATAGTATCACTCAAAACATGTAGCATACCTTGTCCATATTCTTAATAGCTACATTGATAAGAATAAATGAGAAGGTTATAATTTCATACCTAAATTATTAGGCCCTTAGCTAGTGACTGAGGATTTCAATAATGAAGCCTATCTGTTATACACTTTATGAGCCAAGGATTTTAGTGAATCTATGAATTATTTGGACCTTAATCATTAATATATGTATTTATTACATGTCACATGCCCTCATAGAATTACATTTTTCATAGTTTATGTGTTGAGTTACATATCATATGTTGTTTTTGGTGATTATTTGGTTGTCAGTTTGCATAGCATGAATCTTTCAAAATACAATATATAATATCATTCCATTTTAACGTTACCCTATTATCCCATAGAAAAAAAATCAGAATTAGAATTAAATTATTTATTTCCCTAGATATTTCATTCAAAGTACATCTATTTTCCTTATATCTTCTTTCAAAACATATAAAATATAGTTTACAACCTAGTCTAGAGACTTGTAAAGTGCCTTCTTAAAAATAACATTATCATTCTATAAAATAGGTAATTTTATTCACCTATTTTGGTCTTTGGTGATAAGCACTTGCATCTCACTATTTTCATGGAGAAAATATTTGGGGGTAAAGGCCTTGACAATAGAAAAATATTATTATCAAAAGCTTATGCAACATCAAAATTAATTTACACATATCTTACATTTGTTAACTTTTTGTTGTGATACCTCATATTTTACTAGTTATGTGGGGTTATAATTAAGGAGATATTCACCCTTACTTTCCTATATCTAGATTTTGTTGATGATCCCATGCATCTTACTAGTCACATGATACTAGATGCAGGGGGTCACAAAGAAAATTAAAAGGTAAATGTAAAAGTATATTTGAATTAAAAAGTGTCTAAAGATTTTTAAAAAAAAATTCATGTATACATGCCTATGTTGAAAAAGGTAGTTTTTATCCCACTCGATGATTCTATTAGGGTTAGTTATCTCTAGATGAAGCCAACATAATTCATATTTTATAAGCCTAGGAAGAAGTGTGTTTCCCCTTTCGCTCATGAGTATTAGGTCATCTTATTTCTTCCTTCAAAATTTTGATTCATGGTTTTCATATTTTATCATCTCATATTTATCATATCTCCCCTTTCATTCCCATGCAACAATTTAGAAAGTCATGTCTTAGGTATAAAAAATAGCCAATTCATCATGTAAAAAAAAGTTGTTGGTGCATGCATACTTTCATATATATCAATTATATTATATCATTTTCATAATTTTTATTTTCAAATATATAAGAATTATCAATATAATTTTATCAAAAACATAGATTTACATGGTATATCATCACATGCCTAATCATCAAAAGTGCATAAACTAAAAAATAAGGATGGAAATTAAATCCCATAACACATAATGATAATTCACATATAATTAAACCAAAAATATATCCATGTGTGTGTGTGTGTGTGTGTGTGTGTGTGTGTGTGTGTGTGTGTGTGTGTGTGTGTGTGTGTGTGTGTGTGTGTGTGTGTGTGTGTGTGTGTGTGTGTGTGTGTGTGTCTGTGTGTCATTATAAATTTTTATTTTTTAAAACATAAGTCTCCAATATAATCACCTTCGTAGAGGGTCAATGTGTCTCAAAATCTAAAAAATCAATAAGAAAAGTGTATAATATGTATCGAGATGTACAATATTTCAATATCCCACCCTCCTCTTCTAAGAGGGTTTTGACTTAGTATAATAATGGGGATGTGGCTCCTATGGTGTCTCCTACTATAACTTATATAAGAAATTATCTCTCTATCTTGAGGGATCCTATCTCTCCTCCCATTGACACCTCCCCAAAACATCATGCCTCTTGTCAATCAATTTGAATATATATGACTTCCTTCAGCTACCACCATGTCCAATATGAACTCTATTCTCTTATATCTCACCTCTAGAGTATTATTCATCACTCTCAATATAGTCATCATCACAAACACATTGTAGGTTAGACTGAAGGCATCAGTATGTTGACCTATCCTAGTATGAAATTTGATATCCACTAGTAGTTTACCTCAAGTCATTTTAGTGCCCATCTAAAAAAGGTTGACTAGGGTATCCCTAATCATGGTACTACATCTATTTTAGGTATTTTTAATCATAAATTATAATAAACAATGTCAAATTTAGTCATATAAAAATCAAAGTGTAAATTACCTAAGTAATGGAGCCTAAAAGAAAAATATAAGTAATAAGTTGAAATACATACATTAGCAATTGACTTAGGTCATCCTCTTGACAATAGATATTAGATTCATATTCAAAAGTGTCATTATCATCCACATAAATTCCATTATCCATATCATTATACTTTGGACCCTCACCATCTCCACCTACTTACTATTACTATTGTGTAGGATCTTATTGAGCACAATCTTGCTATGATGATGGTTGAAGGGAAACCAACAATTTTTATCCTCTTGTGAAACTCTTGATTAATCTAAATAAGTTATGGTAACCCCTTGAACAAGTGGGTGCCATGATGTCTACCCTAATATCCCTACTCATTCCTTTCACATGCCTTTATATACCACTATTAGTATGGGAAGGTTACCTATGTATGACATTCCAAAATTTTGAGGTACCCTATCCATTGAGTGTACCCCAACTTATAGTAGTTTATCTTCTACATGGGGGCCTCAATGACACATAGAAGGTAGAAATTGTCTCTAACCCACTATACAACCATGTCTTAGTAGGGTATGGATATCAAGTCTAACACTTTTAAGGTCTTGACTACCTAGGGTAAAGCTTAAAATGTTGCCATATCTATCCATCTTGAGGCCTTGATAGCCCCTACATCCCCAATATCTACTCCCATCTAGTAGGTGATCTTCTATTTATATACCTAGCTCATGAGTATGGGTTGAATGATATAAATCATTCCTAATCTAGCCACATGATATAAGTCCCTATAAGTACATACTAAGATCTCCTAACCTAAGGATAATTAGGTTCCCCTCTCCTTAAAATAGTGGATGATTAGGGACCAGATATTAAATAACTTATTAATGCCCTTATCCCCCACTATTTGGGATTTAAGGATACCAATTATCACTTTCCATATATTTTGGATCACTGATACCTCAATTCTAAAAATCCTCACTCTACACCTCACACCCATGTGAAGTGTGCAACCATCACTAGAATGTCTATCCCAATGCACTACCCCACCCCTACTCATGACTTGCATAAAATTATTATAGTCATGGTCCTAGCATGTGAGTAAGTCATATAATAACCTACTCAAATTAGGGATGATCCAAACCTATGCCACTCAAAGTATTTTGACTCAATCCAGGATGGCCAACTCATTTATTTTTAGTAGTGCCATAACACATGGAAGATAATACTTTTATCAAACTCTAATCTAGAATATATTGGTCTATTCTAAGATAAAAAGACTATAAATCAACTATTACCTCTATTTACCCTTTAAAAAATCCTAATTTACCCTCTTATTCCTAAGGAATAGAGCTACCCCATGTGATTATGAAACCAACCCAAGTGGTTATGTATCCACCTTAGTTGATTTCAAAACCACCATATATCAATGGTTGTGTAATTTTCAACCCTAAAAAGAGTGGAAATTATGGATCCATCATGGTGGTTACTCCACCAATAGTCTATTAATATTTATGGTATCATCCCTAATATGGTGTTTTTATAAATTTAATGCATTTTAAGCAAAATTACAAAACTAGGGAAAAAGAGGGAAAACCAGTAAAACTCTATTTGTTCCTACCCTATTCCCCGACCACTAGTATATACTACATCATCATCTTATTCTCATTATTTTCCCTAATTTCTCATTCAAAATCATCAAAAACAATCCTGAGCTCAAAATTTCACAAGTTAATTGGCATAAATGAGGCTATTTTTGGCAAGTTTTTGAATTTAATAGGCCCTGAACTAGTAATTTTGGTTTGGTAACTTTATAATTTTGGAATATTCTCTCATAAACACATTTTTATATTTAAAAATACATATTAAAGCTATTTTTTTATAAACTAATAATTTAATTAATTTATAGCTTGTGTAACACATTTTATAGTTTTACAGGTCCACAACCATGGTGATGGGGTTAATCCACCAATGGGATGGTTCAGATAATGTGATATTACCTATAATTATGGTAAATAATCTTGTTTATGGTTTTATTATGTAGTTTATTTTCAATTTTTTTTAATAAATTTCACTTGGTTCTTATATTTTATCTATAGGTTTATGGAGTCTTAGATAACTTCATTTTACCATCAAGGTAAGTAAGGTAAGTATTTATAGCCCTATATTTTTGGTATATAAATAAGTACTTGGGACCACACCATCATTAATTAATGACAAGGAATCATCTTGAGTGTTCAATATGTATACACCCAAAATTTTCATAGTGTGACATTCCCGATATGATGTTAAATGATGATGTAGTGATTTAATTTATGCTCAACATAGGTTGTCTTTAACATTTTATCCCTCTTACTTCCATATCTCTCTCTTATACCCCTCAAATTCCCCTTTTTTTTCATTTGTAGCTCCACTTTTCTTGTTTCAAAAAATCTTTAATTTTTTATAAAACCTCCTTATTTGGTGATTGAACCACCATATAACGTTATAAAACCACCTTATATGTGATGGGTTTACCACAAAGGTTGTGTAAACTTACCTAGAAAAAATATCACTTATAGGTTGGTTGTCTATTAATATATAGTGGTTCCATCATACCATGACATGGTTTATCACTAGGACTGATAGTTATCTAATCACCCCTATAAAAAAAGTGGTTATATCACCTTTGGTCTATGTTCTAATTTTATCTTATAGAACTCAAGCTTTCACACATTTTACATGCTCATTTTTTTGTTTCTTATTAATTTAACCTTAATTTCACCTCCATTATATCCCATCTCACTCCTATTTTTAATGATTTTGAATTCTTTCCTAAATTTTTCTCCCATTTCAACTCAGTTAAACTCACTCTTGCAACATCCATTCTTATCTTACAAGTATTCCATTTTTAGATGAATTTTAGATCCAATAATTGGTACTCAAGATTGAAATTTTGAATTTTTATATATCTTGAGCCTACTTTCCATTGTTTTTGAGCTTTTCCTTTGATTTTTTTCATGTTATAATACATAATTTCAAGCAAGGATGACCATTCAATTTGTAACTATATCATTGTAGCTAGTTCACTAACCATCCATAATTAGTTATTATGTTATTTGGAGGTGTGTTCCTCTCATCTTCTTAATTTTTTTAATATTCTTTAATAATTATCCTTAGTCATAGAGTTTATAAAATCATTGTCTTGAGTGGATAATCTAGCATGATGAGGACCATATCACAAATGCATCTCTTGTTTCTAACATCTCTACATCTTGATATTTTTAATTTTCTTTATTTTTTTAGTAGATTAGATTAGTTTAGATTCCTTTCATGCATTATATTAGATATATATTTTTAAAATTTATATAGATAGGAAAAATAATTCTTCTCTCTTCATGTATTTGCATCAAAAATAGTAGTTAGTTTTCGTATTATTTTCAGCCATATTGTTGGTGAAATATTTGGTATGTGATGACAAAGCAATATCTTCCTACAGTTAAAGAGACCAAAGTATCTCATTTATTATGAGGGGAGGTTCCCTTTATTGAAATAAATAAAAACTAATGTAATTATTGACAACATTTAAAATTTAAATTAAATGTAATTGGTAGGAATTACATCTAGCTAAAAATAAAGGAAACATAACAGAGAAAATGGAGAGTTGTGAAAGAGTGAATAAATGTAGATTTCACCCACTTACATAATAAAATTAACTAAAAATGGAAATTTACATTAATAATTTATTCTTGGAACAATGAGAAACACATTAACATAATAAAAATTCATTCCCATTAGGGAAATAAACAAACACAAAATTCAAGTAACTCCTCATTCTTGGATAAAGTCTGAACACAAAGTTTTCTTCCTCTTCATGTTTCACAAATCATGGACATAAAAATTCCCTTTTTAAATTTACATTTCTTGTATTTATAAAAAATCAAATGGGATGACCCATCACATTAAAAAATTACATTTTGTGTTCTATTTTTTGTCCTATTCTAATTTTCATAATTTTTAATTTTACCAATAAAAAATATGTATTTCTGAAAATAGAAGTTAGATGAAAGTAGAAAAGAGAGAGAATAAAAAATTCACTAAGGATTTTTTGTAAGTCAACAACACTTTCAGATGCGTTGAATGAAACTAAATCTTCCTTGGTCTTATCTTTATCATGTGTCTCTCTAAATTTTTTAAATCGCTTGACTGCTTCAATTGCTTCACTAATTTTTTAGAATTACCACATGATGGAAATGTGTGAACCATATTTGTAAAATGAATGTCAAGGAACATTTTTATTTAAATAATTATTTTACTAGATGTTCAACTCTTCTAGTGAAATATGGATTTCATTAAGAGTTTTCATTGAAGCTTTATTAAATTTTTGCTCATTTAGAAGATCTTCTTTAACTACTTTTATTTAATTAAGATTTTAGTTCATCTACAGTATGTGTCATAGTCCAATATTCTTTATATGACTACCAATGAATCTCATCTAGATTTTTGGGAATTAGTTTGAGTTTTTAATCACCCATATCTCTTTTCTTCTTCAATTACTTTATGGCCTTATTCAATATTTTCAATTTATAGACTATAAATTCTTTCCATTTACAGGATGTGTCATCATCTTCCTTATCAAACAATCCACCCTATACCATTACTTTAACTTCCTTAATGATCATGTATTTCATGTCTCTGATCACTTATTATCATAACTTCAAAATGGTGAGGTGGGCTTTGATATGTATATGGATATCCACTAGTTCTTGATTGATGAGATCATATATTTTCATGAATTCTTCAATTTATTTCACTACATTTACAAGGGATTAATCTACCCATGCTTTAAGAGTCTTGACATAAGAATTATATTTGATAATTTTTGCAAAAACATCTTTGATTATTCATAAAAATTATTTTGGAGCATTAATTGTTTGTATTACAAGAGTTTCTACTAGATTTAGTAAGCAATTGACATAGCTTGTTAGCTATTTGATTTGTCCTTTGAGTTGTTCTTAAGTCAACTCATCTTATGCAGACCTCTTAATAATAATTTTAGTGGTCTCTAATAGATTACTAATATAACCTTCTCTTTTTTCTTCTCCAAGTGATATTATTTAGAGATTATAATCTACGAATGTCATTTATCTTATGTCTTTCTCAACATTTGGTTGAGGAATCTCTACAAACTTTGATTCTAAAGAGTCTAAGACCAATCTAGAGGTTTTATTTTATTTATTTGGTATAGAAGACTTCAAGAGATTAGCTACCACATCAAAATTTGGTAATTCATCTTTAACCAACTTTTTAATTTTCTATAGCATAAGTTTCATCCATTGAAATGAAATATATTTTAAGGTAATCAATTGGGTAGTTGATGGAGAAGGGGTGGGATTACTTGGAGGAGGAAAAACCTGCATATATTTATATGGAAAATATGGGTTCTATTCTTCAACCTTTTTCTACTATTTCATTTATGAGGATGAGGCTATATAATACTATGTGGTGTTTGGGATGAGAAAGATGGTATCACCCAAGGTTTTAGTTGAAGACCATGGTCTCATTAATTTCTTGGATTGCTTCTTTTTCCTTAAAATAATATTTAATTCACAATAATTTCCCAATTACTTCTTAGGATTTGGATCTTCATCTCCACCTTCACTCAAACTAAAAGATATTTAGGATTTAATAACCACCTTAAAACTATTTCTCATATAAACTGATAGGAGATATTACTTTAGAGAAGTTGAAGCTTTTCTTCTCTTTGAGATACCCATTTTTACTCCAAAAAAAATTTTATATAACCATTTTTTTTGTCATCTCATAATCTATGTCTTCCATTATAATTTAGATGGTTCTCTAATTGACCAATTTATAGCTAGAAAGGGTGCATTCATAATTGTGTTGGATTATTCTAGATCGATAAGATATAGCTTATCATCTATTATCCCCTTAAGAACTTGATCATATATAAATAACTTCATTTTTATAGGGTCATTCAACTCTGATATGTTTATATATACTCAAATTATTCTTTTTTAATCACCCAAATATTATTTATGGTGAGTTTTATGTTCATATACAAACCCTATGCCCATATTTTGCTTCATATATCCTCTAGTATCTACATAGTTTTTATTGGCACAGGTTTAGAGAGTGAAGTAAAAGATGTCCAATTCTATGTCATGATAATTTATATAATATTTAAAAATGAAATTAACTAATGCAATGGGGGAAAACATTGAGAATGTTTTTTTTTCCTACATCATTTATGAATGGTTGATAGTTACCTATAGAGCTCGATAAGAATGATCTTGTTACTTGCCAACCTTGAAAGTCTCAAAGGATGTCCTTCATAACCTCCAAAATTGATGTATGTAAATTTATATAATTGGATATGTTATCTATTATATTGATTGATCAATTTGTCCACTTCTATTAAAAAACACATACCCCAATATTCTTCTAGCAATTGCACCACCCTCATTGTGAAAGCATCATTGACTCAATTGTAGTGTTTATTGATTATTACAATGTGAGTGTTGGCCATTTTGTCCCACATACCACAATTCTACCTAGTCTAATTAGATTATTAGTGTCCCATTTGATAAATGGATCAGGTGGATTTGAATTAGGCTCAACATAAAAATGGAGGAATCCAAGCAGGATTTCATTGTGTTGAGTAGTTACAAGAATAGATCTAGAAAAGGCCAAAGTTTACACCTTTTAAAAAATTTGGTCAAGTATAGAATTTAGATTTCTTTTAGAGGAAGTGATCCACATAAAACTTGTAACAAATATACAAGGCCTTATTCTTTTAAGACTTGTGTCTTGGACTTATTTTTGACATTTTGTTGGAAATAATTTCCTTGAAGAGTCATTTCTTCAAAGAGGGTCCTCTACAAAAGTTTTGAGGGTATGTTTAAATCCAAGTGTCTTCAAAAAAATTCTTGAAGGATCTATCTTTGATAAAATGATCCTTTATAATTTACTTAAAGGATATCATTTTCAAGCAAGTACCCCAAATAATTTCCTTGAAGGGTACTTTTCTCAGGGAAATGGTCCACTTTAAGGTTTTGAAGGGCACTTCTATAGGAAAGTGGTTTGTTACAATTTTTCTTAATGGTGCTTTTCTTCACCAAAAGGTCCAATGCAATTATTTGAAAGGATATTTTCTTTTGGAAAAATAACCAAGGTAAAATTCTAGAGGGTATATTTTGGAGAGGTTGGTCTTGTGCAAAAGTCTTGAAGGGCACTTTCTAGAGTAATCATCCCAAGAGATTTCCCTTAAGGGTCCTTTTCTTAGGAAAATAGTCTAATAAAAGAATTTTGAGGGGTATGTTTTTCAAGAAAATGGTCCACTTCAAGGTTTATAGGAGGTACTTTTATTTTATAAAAGCCACTTTTACAAGTTCTAAAGGGCACTTTTACAAGGGCAATAGACTAAGACATGAATTATTTTAAACATTTCATGCACAAGAATTACTCAAAATAGATAAGTTAGTTGAATTCCTTTGAAAAAAGTCTTCCACATAACTCCCAAAGGAATTGTCCAATAAAAGTTTTGAAAGAAATAACCCATGGGATTTATGATCTAGATAGGTGCACAAGCATCAAATTTGGACCTCAAAAAATAGATGTTCGATTTCAAAAGTCGAGGACAATTGTAAACATCAAGTTGAAGCCCCCATAAATAGCTGTTTGGATTTGAAAATCTAAAGATGTTTATGTAAATGTCAAAATAAAGCTTGAGAAAAAATCTATATGTGCTTAAATTTGATGGTCTGTAGGACATCATTTACATTTTATAGGATGACTAATGATAGTTTAAGAGATGTTAAATTTAAATATAGATCAAGACAAATCTTATGGATCTTAAATTTAATAGTCATGTGACCATAAATGATGGTCACATGAATGTCATTTAATGGTATCAAGGATGTTAACTTATAGATCATGAACTAGTCATTGGCTTTCAAACAATGAGCCTAGATCAAATCAACAGTGTGCATTCAATCATGAATTCCATATTAATGACACACAAGTAGGCCAAGGATTCAAAAAATCCCAAGATCAAAGGCATGATGGACAAGTAGAATAAGCACATAAATATGGGCAAAGGATTGATGGATCATATTCATGTCCCATAATGGTGTGAGTAGGGGTCAAAAATTCAAGGATCTGAGTTAGTTTCCAACAACCAATCAGAATAAAAGAGATCCCAAATGTCTTAGATGGAGGTTGAAAGTTTATTTTTTTGACTAAGGAAAGAAAGCATGATGAAGTTGAGCTCAAGCACATTTTATTTTGAGCTAGGAGTAGATATTTTTAGATCAAATAACACCATTGGGGACATATAGAGGAAAAGACATAGACTTTGATGGCCATCACCAAAGATAGTTACATGAAAATGGCATTTCTCCCCACTTGGGAACACATCAAAAAACTAGTCATGAGTAGTTTTTCATTAGGATAAAGTGAAAATAACTTTATCCCACCATTATAGCCACCATGGAAAATCACATATAATATATTGTAATAATGTAATGGATTGGAATGACCTAGATCAATTAGGAGGGGTTTGAGTGAGCTTGATTCATGGTGGTGGTTGTAACAACTTTATAAATGAGTTTACATTTTTTTTACCTTTTTTGGGTGCCAAATCTCCCCCTCTCTAACCTCCCTTTAACTATAAATATATCTTTTGAGCTATTATTTTACATCCATAAGATTGGTATGACTAGACTCTACTAAATATTTGACACCTCTTGGAGTAATGAGTAGAATTAAATTGTAATAATTTTGATAATCTATATTTAGTGTTTTATGTTTATTTAATATGTAAATGTGAATGTTATCTTCCTCTTGCATGTCCAAACTCAATGTAATTTTTATAAACATTCTTTAGAGATCATATAGTGTGTCTCATCATTGATCTCTTAAATATCTAATGGACAATTGAATTCAAGTGTCTTTAAGCAAATCTTATTTTCATTATACCCTAGTCTAAGTGCATGAAAAACACCTCTATAAGATATAATATTTCATAGAAACCATAATAATCATTACATTATTTTATTTAATAAATCGTTAGTGTGTTAAGGAGTCCAAGCTTAAGAGTGGATTTGATAAATTATTGGTGCATCACCACAACTTAGAATAGGTTTTGTTTTATGAAAGCTCTTTGCCCTTTTTCACCCCAACTAGTATTAGATTTAGAAGGAAAGTATAAATTATAAAATCTAAGGAGCTAGCCTCATAAGAAATCCTAGAGGTCTAATCTAGATATATGCAACCCATATCCTTAGACCATTCCAATGTTAGTCCAAGTTTGAAAGTAGGAATTGAAATTTCCTCCTTTCAACCAAGGTGAAATCTAGAGAGATAATAGTTGTAGCACACTTTTTGGGACTCCCACTAATTTTCATATCTAATTATGGTAGTGAGTTTTAGAGTTTCATTTTTATATTTTCATAATTTTCAAGCCCCCCAAAGTTATCACAAGATCCTCTGTAAAAGGTAAGGAAGCAAATTTGTCTGAGCTACCTTTACAATCAACAAAGAAGAAGAAAGCCTATCAACCAAAGCCTGCACCTACCAATATTTTTCCCCCTATTGTTTCCCAAAATACTCTTTTTCAAGATAGTATTATTCAACCAAACACTATTATAAATCCCATACCTCAAATGGCTATTGCTAAAAGGCAAGGTTTTATGTCATTCAATGATGGTAGTAATTTGAATCTTACTCAATGGGATGATATTCAAATATTGAATTTGAAGTCTCTTACCTATTATACAAGAGAAAATCCTATTAATCATATAGACCACATTGTTGACATTACTAACCTTTGTTCAGTACATCATGTAACTCAAGGAAATGTAGAAATGAGGTTTTTAGCAACCTCTTTCAAAGGAAAAACACTTCAATGGTATAGAGGATTGGACCATTCATCAATCAATATATGGGATGTATTTATAGAGGTATTATATAATAACTTTGAGGAGAAGAGTGATCACCTTTCACTAGAGAAGTAGCTAACAATCATCAAGAGATTTAATCATGATTTTATGGTGGATTTCAACTACAAATTCTAGAAGACCTAGGATATAATTCTTGTAGTGATCAAGCCTGCACCCAACTATGATTTTATATACCATTTGAAGGCTTTCAACTTATATGTAGTTGTAATGATTTAATCTATGGGAGGGAACACGCTACTTGGAGCTTTTAAAGTAGTAATTAGGGATGAAAAGTGATTTATACAAGTAGGCAAGTTGAATCCAATACCACCAATGCCCCTCTTCCCAGAGATAAATCCTCCTCCATAATTTTCACTCAATTTATAAAATTAAAAATATTTCATCAAACATAAGGTGATAAGACTGATAGACTAGGGAAGATTAAAAGTCTTCTCAAAGCACAGAACAACAAGTTAGTTGCAATGGAAATGCAATAAACTCTACCATATAGGCATTAAAAGAATAATAATTAGAATTTATAGTAAAATAGGCTATGTTATGAACACAATAATCAAGGATTAGGGCATAAGCATCAGTCAATAAAATACAATCCCAATGCTCCAAGTAATTCTAGAGTTGTTATAACAACTCAAAACAATTATGTTAAAGAAGGTCCATGATAGTCAGAGGGATATACTAATGAGATGGTGATGGACACTACTATGGACATGTATTAGGATCCTATTTGGAATCATGCCCCTTCATTTTATAGTCATGACATGATGCCTCCTACATAACAAGCCCCTTAAACAAGTCAAAATAACATGCCTACCATGTCATGCTCAGAAGCTCAAAACTAACAATAAGGGAGTATGAGTAGGGCACCTACTAATACCATATGCATGAATTTTCAAGAAGGGTAATATGTGTTTGAACATGTAGTATACAATATGGAACAAGCTTCATAGAGGACAAATGAACTAGTTACAACTCAAACAAGGGCTAAGAAGAGGACGTTGGAGGACAACTTGGGGGTAACCTAAGGTTTTCCATCATCTCCTTAGATTATCAACAACCTACTTCTTTATATTTCGTTTTTAAGGATCCTATGAATAAATAATTACCCCAACCTCATGAACAACAATAGAGGTCCCCTTTCATTCCTTATGTTACTCAAATTCCAAGTGATGCTTTTATCTCCAAGGTACAGTCCAAATGTACCATTCTTTCCTTTAATATTATGGATCATTTAAAGAAGGATAGTATAACTATTTCTATGTATGATGCTTTTTCTATCCCTAGGTAAAAGGAAATTCTCCAATAAGATCTCTCTAATCTCTCTCATGGGTAAAAGGTACCTAATAAGTGAATATTATTTTCATCAATAATAGTTAGCCTAACCAAACCCTTAATCAAGCCCTTGGCCTAGTTCTCAATAAAATTATAAGCACAATTCAATCTCAAAATGTTCTTCATCCTTTAAAGGTTGTTAATCCTCCTCTATTTTATCTGTAAGTCATCATAAGGGATTGTTTAGTACATAGTTGCATGATTGACTTAGGTATTTCAACTTTAGTGATGCCTAAATCCATAATAGACAATCTTGGGCTCAAATATGTACCTAATGAAAATTTTTTGCTCCAATTAGATGGTTATCCTACTAATATAATAGGCGTCTTGAAATATCTACATATTACTTTAGCTACCTATCCAAATTTTATCACTACGCAAGATATAATGGTGGTAGACCTACCTCCATATTTTTCCCTATGATTATCTAGGGACTTTACCACTAAGATTGGGGGATATTTGTTATCTGGTTAGTCATACATGGTTTTTATAACTATATATGGAACTAAAATAACCATAAGGTCTAATCTTATCACTAGGTCCCACTTAGAACCCTACATTCCCAATCTTGTAAATACCAATTGTGCTATATTTAAATAGGCTAAAGAGCTTATTGAAAAATAACCCCGTAGTCATATAGAATGCATCTCAGATCTATATTTGGATGATTGGGTAGTTTATAACCATGGACTTGATCCATAGAAAATCATTAAGGAGACATAATTAAGAGTGTACTGTATGCATGAGGAAGGTGTTGTAATACATTCCTCAACTAACACTGCTCAAGAAGAGGATGGCATATGGAATTTATTCTTTGATGGCTCAAGATAAAAGAATGAAAGTGGAGTGGGAGCCATTTTTATTTCACATTTAAGTCAAAACTACCACTCTTATTCAAGACTTAAATTTAGTTACACCTCAAATATAGTTGAATATGAAGCTCTTTTGAATGGTTTGTAAAAAATGAAAAAGAGAGGTATCCAACACCTTAAGGTCAAGGGTGATAGTGAGCTCATGGTATAATGGGTGAAAGGCATAAGTGTATTCAATAGTCACCATTTAAAATCTGATAAGCATCAGTTATGATACTTCATGGAATATTTATTAGCATTTTATATTTAGTCGATACCTAGAGAAGCAAACCAACATGGAAATAGGCTTACAACCATTGGTGCCTAATATGAGATAGCAAAAAAAGTCAAAGCCAACAAGGCCAAGGTAAGGTTGAGATTATATGCATATAATTTGTACTTGAAAATGAGGTGAGGTTTTAAATCTTCAATAATGATGATCAAATCATATGTTTTCTAATGCAAGAAGTAGCATTCTACCATAGGAACCATGATATGTTATAAAATTAATATGATGATCAAATAGTACATCTAAGATCTAATAAGCTTCCCAAAGGACTTTGACATTAGAGAGAATATTCAATTAAGATGAAAAATTAATAAAAGGGAAATCATAAATCTCAGCTAAAGAACACTATAAAAAGATATAGATCTTTAAGGGCAAGATGTTGAAGATAGGAAAGGCCAATACAATAGAGGAAAAAGCTAAATTTATTTCTTTGTGCCAGGAATTTTATGATATTTTTTCTTGGGAATATAAATAATTGAGATGGTTTTCCCCAATCTTATAAAACACATAATTCAATTAGAAATCAAAGATATCTCATGAGAAGAGAGCTCTATAAATTGATCAAATCTAGGATAATATTTCTAATTAAACATTCCTCTTGGGTGGCAAACCTTGTGTTAGTAAAGAAAAAAGAATGGATAAATTTAGTTATATGTCAAGTTTAGGGACCTTAATAAGGTGTCCTTAAAGTATAATTACCCTCTACCATTCCTGGATCAAATTCTACAAAAGGTGGTATGTTCTCAAAGGTTCTCATTACTTGATGGCTATTCTACCTACAATCAGATCATGGTGAAAAAAGAAAATAGGCACAAGATTGCCTTCCCAATAAGATGGGGCACATATGAATATTTTAAAATTCCTTTTTGACACTCCAATGTTTGATCCACATTCCAAATATAATGGATGTTGATTTTCATGGTCTTTTGAAAGATATGGTTTTAGTTTACCTTGATGATATAATAGTTTTTCAAAAAATCCTAATGATCATCTAACTCATTTGAGATCTATTTTTGATAGATTTAGATAATTTTGAGCTTATTTGAATCTAAATAAATGAATTTTTTAGTGCATAAAGAAAGACTTCTAAGACATATGGTGTCTAAATCTAGTCTTTCCATTGATCCAGAGAGGATAGAAGTAATCCTTGCTCTATCACTTCCTACACATAAGAAAGGGTTGTAGAGCTTCTTATGCAAGATCAATTTTATTAGGAGGTTCATTAAAGGATTTAAAAATATGGTAAATCATCTCACTCATATTCTAGGAAAAGGCAAAGAGTTCACTTGGACAAGAGAAATTAAGAGGAGATTTGAGGCCATCAAGGAGGCCATATCTCATGCTCCCACTCTATTAAATCTTGATTTTAATAAGGAGTTCTATCTATATGTCTTTTTCACATTAGATGAAATTTAATCCATGCTCATACAATATAATGATCAAGGTCTAGAGTAACCTATTTCTTTCTTTATCCAAACTTTAGAGGGTTATAAAGAAAGATATAGCTTTGTTGAAAATCATGTGCTTGTTATTATAGGAAGTTTAAATAAATTCAGGGATCTAATTTTAAATAGTAATATCATATTGATGGCAGTTCATCCAAGTGTGAAGGATTTTATCCTCAATAGAGACTTGAACAAAAAGAGATTTGGATGGGTCACCAAGTGTATGGAGTATGAAATTAAGGTTAGGATCATAAAGCTAGTCTGAGGAAAGGGATTATGTGAACACCTTGATTAATATGTGAGAAAAGAAAAAGATTCAATCCTAGTAATCAAAGACACTCAAAAAGAAGATGAATACGCTCTTCCATCTAACTGGACACATGATATTATAATATTTGTCCAAATGGGAGAGTGTCTAATGTGTTTCAATGCATCACAAAGAAGACACTTCAAGATGCAATCAATGCCATACATTTTGATTCATGGAGTGTTATTCAAAATGGACATTGGAGGTATGCTCTTAAGATGTGTTGAAGATAACCAATTTTATAAGCTTCTCTATTAATTTCATGATAGTCCTCAAGGAGGCCGTTTTGTATCTAGGACCACAGCTTAAAAAATCATCAAAGCTAGTTACTTTTAGCCTAATTTATTTAGAGATGCAAATGCATAGGTAAAGAAGTGTCTAAAATATGTCATGTTTACAGGGAAATAGAAGCTACCTTATATGCTATTAAAGCCTATATATAATAAAAAATTCATCATGTGTATAGATCAATCCTGGCTCAGATATGATAGAGCATACCTACACTTCTAATTGGGAATACACTTGTTAAGCTAGAGCATGACCAATATAGGGATCTACTAGACCTAATTATGGGACCATTTATCAAAACATATCATGTTAGGAAGGGTTACAAAGCCTATAGTCTAACACAATCACACAACAACCCTAATGGAGTCTTAAGGTTTAAAATAATCACTTATTCTAATAACAAATAAATAAATCTAATCTAATGCAAATTCAATATTGTGGCACAAAGTGGGCTTTATAAATAATAAAAATAAATAAACTAAACATGTATTAGAAGATAAATACTTGCATCAATGTATACAAAATTTTAATACATGGGAGAAGAATAAAAATTCATTATCTATCTACTCTTATAAAGGATGAATAAAGTTAAGAATACATACATTTGAAAATGAACTCATTGATCATGAATCTCTACCTTGTCCAAGGTGTTTCACAAAAGATTTTTATGGTTTGCAAAAATAGACAAGATAATTCATCTCTAGGCTACACAGCCTATCCAAGAATCCAAAAGACTTCTCCATTGGACAAGATCTATATCTCCAAAGAAAGTATGGAACCCTAATATTTTTTCCTTAAGTAGAATGGTCGATAAGTAGATTTTCACTTTCACTTAATTGTTATTAGTTCTTCTCTTATGAAATTTTGGGAAATTAACCTGTATATATATAGGTGGAACCTACCCTAAATCCTCCTAGAAAAATTAACTATGTAGGGTTGACCTACTTGACCCAGTGTGTTTTTATGGACAAACCACTAGGTTTGAGATAGGTTAGATAAAATTATAACAAGATAAGAAAGTGAAAAATACCCCTAAACTATACTAGATCAATCTAGTATAGTTGACTGACCAAAAGAGGATGAAGGCAAGAAAATTATGGATAAGGCATGACAATTAAGAAGAATGGGTAAGACTGATAAGAATAATATTATGGTAAATGGTTTTAGGATACAAGTGTGTAGATGGTAAGTAGAAAAAGGAACAACAATCTTATGAAGCACCAATGGTCTAGCCACCCCTTTCTCAATGCACCCCTTAAGGTATTCACTTAGAGAGATTGAGACTCGATAGGTTCTTAAAAGATACAAAGTGTTAATAATCAATAATTTTTTTAAAATATTATGTATACATATACCCCACTCAAATCTCATCATGTTTGACATAAGTACAACATGTGATGGTTCTTTGAGAAAAGAACATGATAACACACAATGTTAATGCTAAGTAAAGTGTAGTAAGCAAAAAATAAGATAAATGAAAGGATTAAATTGAAAAACACATACCTATAACTTACCTTCGCTCCATAGATAAAGAAGTATACTGTAATAAATTTGAATGTATCCAATGTAGAGAACACTAGATGAACATGTAGAAGTTAGTGCAAAAAATAGTTGAAATCCAAATTTTTTGAAAGATAAGCATATGATAGTGGAAAGTAATGAGTTAGTAGAGACATGAGGGTATTAGGAAAAATTGGAATGTTAGGAATGCAAGGCAAGGTTTAGAATAGTTAAGGCAAATGAATGACAAATGATGGAAAATGAATGACAAATGATAGTAAAGAAATGACAAATGATAGGAAGTAAATGATAAATTATTAGAAAAAACATTAAAAAATGTAAAACTTAAATGTAAATAATGAATGTAAAACATATTAAATAATTTTTGGAAGCATGTAAAACATGAATGACAAATGAAATATCCATCTAAGACAGTTTGAACAAAGATATGTAATAAGGTAAAAAATAAGCTCATGTAAGATAGGCAAAAATAAAATCATGAAAGACTGAAAATGAAATGTAAATTAAGATGTGAGACAAAAATGTAATAATGGAAAATGTCATATGTAATATAATTTAAGTCCATAAAAATAAAACAATAACATTATGGAGAAATGAAGACCAAAAAGCTCTAAAGGATTAAGACTCAAACTTAGTTCTTGTTCAAAGATATAATGTAAGAAAACATAACCACCTAATGATATGCTAATTATGACAATAAGGTGGTGTGGTAAATAAATGGGTTAAGGGTAAAATCCATAGTTTCTCAAACATGTTTCTTCACTCTAAGGATAGATAAAACTGAAACAAAGTATTACTAGCATGTTTTTAAGAGGTGAAGAAGAAGGAATAATAGAAGAGGGAAAATAAATTTAGAATCATAATTTTCATATCAAGGGGGGAAATGAAAGGGGTAGAGTGGAGAATTAAGGAAAAACTAAGGTAGAGGAACTCTTTATTTAATTCAAGACACTAAAATTAGGTTTGTCAAAACAAGAATATTTTTGACCTTAAGGACTTTGAGGAACTTCTATTAGACACACAAGTCTTAGGTCAAAAAAATTAATATGTAGATCATCCCATGAAGGCTATATGCATGAAAATTAAAATAAACCTACCTCCTCACAATGTATTCACCATTATTTAGGACCCCTTACAGAGCCATCAATCTACTGTAAAGATTGGGTACATTCATTAGAAAGTAGGTAGCACCATAGAGTTTTTTGAAATCCCCTATTCCAATCTACTGGCCTACTAAACCCCAAAGGACCTATGCTCTATGTGAGGCTAACTATGGAGTTTGAGATTCAATTAGAGATAGGATATGTGCGTATAATAATTTATTTTGGTGGGATTTTATCTTTTGATATTTTTGTGTTACCTTTTAAAAATCATTGCCTTTTATGTTTAAATGATTTGGCATTTAAATTTCTTGATGGATTTTTGTATTCCTCCTCCATACAGATTTAGAAAACTAAACATGGGTGATAAAGATGAATTTTATTTAAATACTTAGGACATGGTTGTTAAGAGAGAGAACATCAAAGAGCATGGGTTCTAAGAGTCTCATAAATCTAGGTGAAATAAAAGTGTTATCTTGACTTTGACCTTGTTTTATCCAATGAGGAGATGAAAGAAAGGGGAAATCAAGAGGAATGACACATGGAAAATTTTAAATTACTTAAAATAATGAAAAAAGGAAATAGTAGATAAAATTATGGTAAATTGTGATTCCTTGTCATAATAATGATGTAAATGGATAAAGACATTCTAACATAGATTTTTGTGTAGATTTCATCTAGCAAAACAAGGAAAATCTAAAGTTGAGAACAAGAATCAGTGATATTTCATCTAGAATCAAGGGAGGGTGGGTTGGGTTAAAATTAGTTAAATTAGATGCTTCACTTTGAGTTTTGGAAGGCTTGGATTAATCAATGTTATGAGAATATGATTGGAAAGGTACTTTAGTATTCATTTGAGGTGTTTCAAATTGAGTCATAAGAAAGTTTTGTCTTTTTGCTTAGTCTGAGGCTTTGTCTAAAGTTTGAGGTGAAAATATTCAAAATTTGTATTGAAGGGAAGGTTTAAGAGTTGTGATAAATAGTTTTAAAAGATTATCATCAATCCTATTATGGTCCACTTTTTTAGTGAGATATTTCTATCATTTGATGAAAGTGTGAACAAATTCATTAGGAAGTTACTTGGGACTGATGAAATGGCTAAGGTAATATTCATGAAGGTCACCATGTTGGAATTCCTTCACTAAAGCATTAACTAAATCTTTTAGTTATGAGATTGAATGCCTAGTTAGTTAGTTGTACCATTCAAGTGCATCACCAACAAAGTTTTTGGCTAAGAACTTGGTGGTAGAAAAGGTGTTAGATTGGATCCATTCCTTATAGAGATTACCAAAAGATTTAATAAATATAGTAGGGTCCTTAGTCCCATTATATGTGATAGTTAGAGAAATGTTTCCAATGTGTATGCATGTAATGAATGGGGCTAAAGGTTCATTTTGAAGATGTTTAAACATTTTTTCATTCATTGGAGGTTGAGGGATAATATTACCATTGGCATCTCTAAGAGGAGGAGAGACATAATTTTGATTTGGTTGAGACATGATGACTTGAGGCAGTTAACTAATCATGTTTCATAAATATTTTTGCATGGTCATCACTTGAGATTGATTAGTTTTTTGCATGATGTTAATTTTGTGTATGACTTGTGTAATAAGTTGAGTTGTATCAATATGTGGGTTTGAATATGGGGAATTAGTGTTGTTGGGAAGACTATTGGTGTTGATGGGAGGAGGATTCTTTGTAGGTGGAGGATTCCCAACATTAGTATTAGTTATCTTAAGTGTAGTATAATAATAAAGAAGATTAGTAAATCCACCATTATTGTGAGGAGTGTAAATATTATTATCGTCAATGTTTTTGAAAATTTTGGAACCATCTAGATTATTAGTTTGATTAGTTTCAACCATGTTACTTTAGGAATCAATAAGACTTGGTGATCTTGTTATGGGTGTAACAAGAGGATTATGAACATTAGTTGTAAGGGTATGAGTGTTTATAAGAGATGGATTAACTAGTAGAAGATACCCAAAATTGGCATTGAGAAGAGGATTATGATGAATGACCTTAACTACATTACATGATGTAGTGATTGGTTTTGGGTTAGAAGAAGAGGAAGGAATAAATTAGATTGTTTCAATTGAAGTAATGAAATAAGTGAGATTATTATCCAAATCCTTGATTATGTAATGTTCTATACTAAGAAAAGGTTGAAAATATGTCATTAGGATGAAACAAGACTAGATAAACACACAAGGAGAACAAAAAGTGACAAAAATAGTACACAATTGATTCAGTCGATCCTATACAACAAACAAGGATGGGAAAAGGATTGTAAATAGTATATGGTTGACTGGGTCAATCTTGTATAACAAACAAATGCTATAAAAAATATACAAATAGTATAGAAGCAACTAGGTCTATCTTGTAAAATTAACAAAGGCTATAAAAGTTACAAGGTTTACTAGGGTCGACCCAGTATAGCAAATAGGGAAGAAATGAAAGTTTGATAACAAGTTATGAAATGAAATTAGACAATTTTTTTAGCTAAATAGGAAAGTAAGAACTAAAAATAAAAAAATAGTCAATTAGATCAATGATAGCTAATCCAATTGAGGCACATAAGACAAAACCTTACATTAACAATGGCTAATGCAAGTTTTTACACACACAATTGAGTAAAGAGGAAGTAACAAACTTGAAAAGTAAAGATCTAAATAATTGGTCAACCTAAATGTTTATTAGATTATTAAGATATGATTTTTAATGTGATTGGATGTTGGCTATAATCAAGGTACTAGATAAAAATCTAAGAATGGTTTAAGTAGTTTGGGATAAAAGGGACTATAGTGGAAATGATATAGGCTTGGTATTGGGGCTTACCCCCTCACTTCACACACTATATTGATAAGGGTGTTGGGTGATTTTCCAAAATATGCCATTAACCATGCTTTATACATGGCCAAAGTATCAAGTCAGCTTCTCCCTTGGTGATGAAATCTAAGTAGGTTGGCCTAGGGTAGACAAAATGTTAAAGTGCTTGTTTATGTTTTTGTGATTTGGTCAAGTGTGCATAAAAAATAAATAGTGAAACTAAGTGATTAATTAAAAGTCCCCTAATTAAAATATGTGAGATATTCTAAGCATGTAAGCAACAATAAATAAAATGTGTGGGCTAATTACTAGAAGATATGAGATTAATTCTAAATTGAAACAAGGTATAGTGTTGAAACTATATGAAAACAATATAGAACAAGGTCGATAGGGTCAAACAATACTAAAAAATTAATGTTTGAAAATGTATAAGGTTAGTAGGGTTGACCCAGTTATTTAAGACATCACATAGGACACAAAATTGGATCAGCAAAGTTGATCCAATTGACTATGCAAGGGTAGTTTTAAAGACTAAAAAATATGAAAGGAAAGACATAAAAAAATAAATGGAGAGGTATAAAATAACCTTGGAGGATTAGAGATGCAATGGAGAAATATTTTTGATGAAAAACCTTGAAGTATACTTGAGAAACCTACAAATTGGGTCGATAGGATCGATCAAGTTGAGCAAGAACCTATTGCAATGTGTTGAAACTATACAAGATGAATTGGGTCAACATAGTAGGCTGAAATAGATTTATAAATGGTTGTAAACCTATATTGGGTTGATTGGGTTGATCCAATTTTTTGTTCTTAGAAACTTATGCATAGAACTCAAAAAACTAGGTGGATAAAATTGATCTAGTATAATAAAAATATGATAAAAATAATGACTAAAAGAATGAAAATAAGTGAAATAAATACTACAAGGGTGAGTTTCAGATTGGGTTCACCATAATGTATGTAATAAAAAATGCATCATGTCTATAAATCAATCCTCGCTCATAGAAGATAGAACATACCTACACTTTGGATTAGGAATACACTTGTTAAGCAAGAGCATGACCAATATGGGGATCCACTAGCCCTGATTAGGGGATAAATTATCACAACATATAATGCTAGGAAGGGTTCAAAAGCCTAGATTCTAACATAATAAAAAAACAACCCTAATAGATTCCTAAGGTTTAAATATTCACTTATTATAATAAAAAGAAAATAAATCTAATATAGTGTACACCAAAGATTATAGCGCAAAGTGGGGGTTAGAAACAATAAAAAAAAACTAAACTAAATATGTATTAGAAGATATATACTCATGTAAATGTATATAAAATACTAATACATGAGAGAAGAATATAAATGCATTATCTATCTACCCTTACAAAGGAGAAATAAAGTTAAGAGTAGTTATCTTTGAAGATGAACCAATCGAGCCTCAATCTCTTCCTTGGCCAAGATGATTTGCAAGAGATTGTTGTGATATGTAAGGATAACATAGATAAATAAAGTCTATGATACACAACTTATATATGCATCTAAAATACTTCTCCACAAGATAAGATCCATATATCTAAAGAAGGTATGGAACCCAAAGATTTATTCCTCAAGTAGAATGGTCAATAAGTAGATGTACACTCCAACTTATACACTATTAATTCTTATCTTATGAAATGGTGGGAAATGAACTTGTATATATAGGATGATCTTACCCTAAATCCTCCCATAAATTTTAGTTGTATAGGGTTAACCTAATCGACCCAGTGTGTTTTTAGGGACAAATCACTAAGTTTGAACTAGGTATATCGAAAGGCTAACCAGATAAAATAGTGAAAAATACCCCTAAACTGTATTGGGTCAACTTGATCTACCTATTATATTTGAATGACCAAAAGGGGATTGAGGTAAGAAAAGGATGTATAAGGCATGATAATTAAGAGGAATGGGTAGGACTGAGAAGAATAAGCTTAGGGTAAATGGTTTTAGGAGAAAAATGTGTAGATAGTAAATGGGAAAATAAAAAATGATATTATGAAGCATTGATGGTCTTCCCACCCCTTTCTTAGTGTACCCCTTAAATGCATGCGCTCAAATAGATTGATACTCGATAGGTTCTTGAAAGATATAAAGTGTGAGTAATCAATAAAAGTTTGAAAATATTATGTCTATACAGATCCTATTCAAGTTGAACAACCTTTCATGTAATGGGGTTTATAATTCATTAGCATGAATAATCCTATATATAATGCTAGAAATAATTGGATCTTGACATCCATATACTACTTCACTAGGTAGGTGGAAGAACTCCCCTTAAAGGAAGCAAAGAAGAACTCTATTTTTTAATTCTATGAGAGAATAGTCACCTATTTTGGAGAACCATCCACCATAATATTAGATAATGATTTATCATTCAACATCATAAAGGTATGTGAGTAATATTTTGAGTAGGCTATCTATCTGACATCTTCATCTAACTATTATCGATAGGGAAATAGACTAATAGAGTCCACTAATAAAAACTTGATTCAAATCATTAAGAGAAAAATGGAAGATAATTAGATATCATGGCACACAAATCTAAATACTACCTTATGGGTTGATAGGTTCACCCCTAAGAATGATATTGATAACTCACTATATCTCTTACTCTATGGAAGATAAGCAAGTCTACCAATTTCATTATAACTTCCTGCTTTTGAACTTATAGACCAACTAGAGATTTTAGAAAGTGATGCAATAGAGGTCAAAATGAATGAACTAAGAGAGTTATAAGAAATAAGGGATGATGCCATTTACTCCATATGGTCTAACCAATATAATTTCAACATTACCTTTGATAAAGAAATATTCATTGAAGATATTTCAGCAAGGTGACATAGTTCTCAAATGGGATGAAGACCATTCAAAACATAGAAAACACTCCAAGTTTGATAGCCTTTAGATTAGATATTATGTCATCGTAGGATAAAAAGAGATAAATTCCTTTGATATTTCCATATTTAATGGAGAGGTCCTTCTCATCCCTTTCAATGGGAGGTATCTCATGTTTTGCTACTAGTGTCATATCTTACCCCTTGTACATTAGTAGATAGGTTTATTATTTTCCTCTAAGTGCTTTTGCACACTATTGATTTTAGTTGTTCTATTTTTAGTTTAGGTTATTTATTTTTTGTTTTTTTTCCTCCCCATTACTCTAATAATTGTTTCTAGAAGTTAAGAAGAGTCCATTTGTAAGTAACTTTTCATTTGAGAAAGCATGATCAATGTTAGGTTCCATGACCAATAGGCTCATCAAAGTAGTTAAGTTTATATAATTGTTGGCCATTTTGGCCCACATACCAATATTTTCACATTTTAAATATATTATTATGGTCCCAATTTATAAATATATCAAGTGGATTTGAAGTAGGCTCAACATGAAAATGGAAGAATCCAAGCAGGGTTTCATGGTGCTGAGCAGTTATAAGAACAGATCTAGAAAAGGCCTAAGTTTACACCTTTTATAACTTTTGGACAAGTATAGCATTATTATTTAATTTATATGAATTTTTCCATAAATATAAAAAAAAATATACAAGGCTTCATTCTTTTCAGAGTTGTGTTTCATACTTTTTGTTCAAGTGTTGGGAATTGTTTTAGACATTTTATCTAAAACAATTTCCCTCAAGGGTCATTTATTCAAAGAGGGTCTTTTATAGAAGTTATAAAGGGTAAATTTTAATCCAAGTGTCTTCAAAAAATTTCTTGAAGTATCTATCTTTGAGATAGTGATCCTTTACAATTTCCCCAAAGGATATCTTTTTCAAGCAAGTGCCCCAAATAATATCCCTGAAGGGTACTTTTATGAGCGAAATGGTGCACTTCAAGGTTCTAAAGGGAACTTATATAGGAAAGTGGTCCATTGCACTTTTTTTGAAGGGTGATTTTATTTAGCAAAATTTCTAGTTAAATTATTTCTAAGGATTTTTTCTATCAGGAAATTGACGAAGGCAAAGTTCTGAAGGATATATTTCAAAGAGGTTGTTCTTGTGAAAAAGTCATGAAGGTCACTTTCTCAAGCAATAATATTAGGTAATTTACTTGAAGGGTCATTTTATCATGAAAATGGTCCAGTAAAGGAGTTTCAAAATGTATGTTTCTCAAGAAAATTGTGCACTTCAAGGTTTTTGAGAGGTAATTTTCTTTTGGAAAGGGCACTTTTCCAAGTTCTGAGTGACACTTTTCCAAGGGCGAAGGACCAATACATGAACTATTTTAGACATTTAATTTACAATAATTCATCAAATTAGATAAGGTAAATGAATTAATTTTGGAAAAGTGTTCGAATCAAATCTTGAAAGAATTGTCTAGAAAAAAGGTCCAAGAGAAATAACTTGTGGAATTTGTGATACAAATAAGTGTGTACTATTTCTGGATTCTACCTGCATTGCTTCTTCCATCCTCCTAGTTCATGACTATCAGTAAGCAATATAAAGAAGGTGAAAAATGAATATGAGGTTCACATACCTTTCCTGACCTCCACATGGGTATTTGAGACTTATTAATTCACCCAACATCTGTTCCATTGACCGATCTAGGCCATCTCCCAGTCTACTCCCGACCGATGTCGGTTCCCTGCACTGACCCTGACTGCTGACGTCATTTCCCTAGCTGACTCTGGTGTCCCTCCTACTGATGTCAGTCCTTATGACCAATGTCAGACTTCTCCTATCTGACCTACCGACCCTGCTAGTCTGCACATGACCGATGTCGGTATCTGGATGACTGACGTCGGTGCCCAGCTACTGACATCGGTGTCTATGTGTTCCTGTAAGTGATGAAATTTTCATCCGTGAGATCTTCTTGGATCAAACCTCTATCCATGCTGCCCTACTCAGATTTATTCAGCCCTTGTGACTGGTCTCTATCCTTCATCTCCTCCATAAACACCAAGGCTTCTTTGTTCCTGTCAAAAGCATCAAATTTCCTCTTTCTGCAATGAACTGTATTTATGCTTTCTGAATTTGAACACATACCTTTTGAATCAAGAACTTCCATTCCCTTCCTATTCTTGTGACCAAGCCTATTAGGCCACATCTTCGAATCTACACCAGAAGTAGAATCAGTAATACAAGTAGACAGATAAAGAGTATTTACTTTCTTACCTCTTGCTAGAACAAGTGCTCCCTTGGTAACCTTCCAAGAATCCGCTGTGAGGGTTATTGTGCATTCCTCATCTCCCAACCTTCCTAAAAAAATCAGACTCTGCTTCAGAATTGGAACATGCATGACCTCTTTCAACACCCATGTGTTGTCAATCTGCAATCTTAGCTGCACTTTCCCTTTGCCAACAATTTGACAAGGCATACCATCCCCTAAATAGAGCACTCCAAAATCTCCCTATTCATACTCATAGAACAAATCTCTGTTTAGGGATGCATGAAAAGATGAACCAAAATCTAAAATCCATGATCCTACCTAACTATCTGAGGAAAGTATGAGATCATCCTGCATCACAATATTTGCATCCTTTGCTTCTTCCATACCTACATGTTGATTCTCTTTATCTCTCAACCAACACTCCTTTGTATGTCCTTTCTTTCCATAAAACCAGCAAGTAATACCTTTGGACTCAGATCTCCTTCCCAACCTTGATTTCCCTTGCTCAACCTTCTCACTTTGCCTTTCCCTACTTTTTTCACTTAGAGCATTCCCTGATGATTCACCTGTGCTTCTCCTACATATTTCTTCATTCAAGATCACACTCACAACATCATCAACTTTTAAGATTTTAGAAGCAGATGCAGAATTACTTACTACCATAACCAAACCATCCCAACTTTCAGGCAAAGAACATAAAATCAAGAGAACCTTTACCTCATCATCAAAAACAATATTGACTGAAGCTAATTGGTTTACCAAACCATGGAAATCACTGAGATGAGTATGTACCGATCCACCTTCCTGCATTTGCAAAGTAAATAGTTGCTTCATAAGATATACCTTATTAGAAGCTGAGGGCTTTTCATATAAATTTGCCAAGGACTTTATCAACTCTTCCGTTGTCTTGCACTGTGATAAGCTGGAAATCACAGACGATGCAAGGCTCAACCTTATGGAACCTAGAGCCTTCCGATCAAGAATGTTCCATTCTTCATCCTTCATATCTGTGGGCTTGCATGCAACCCCACCCAATGGTAAGTACAAATCCTTCTGATATAGATAGTCCTCAATCTGCATCCTCCAATGTTGATAATTCTTGCCGTTAAACTTCTCCATTTGTAGCCTGCTTTCTTCTGCCATTGCTAAACTCCCACTCAATCAGAAAACCCTGTGAATGACCTGTAATCAAAAACAATACCCTGCTTCTTGCAAACCGTAACTCTGATACCACTTTTCAGGGGATCTGTAGCTCTACTAATTAGAGCATAATTGATTACTTTCTTATATGAAATTAAACATGAAATTATACCAGAATGATAAAGTAGCTAGAAACTTTGAGACAACAAAGAATTTGAGAGACAATACACACTCTTGTATTAAATACTACTAGAAGAAAATACAATATGGAAGATGTCACTTCTTCCTCCACCTCAAAGGCTTGCCACACCTCAAGACCTTCTTCCCTCTCTCTCTTTCTCAACACAACAACTCTAAAGCCTAAGTTATTATCCCTCCTTGAATGCTTCAGCGGATATCCTTGACCTTACTAGCTTCAATGCCTTTACTTGCCTTCTTGCTTGATTACAATACATGCCTTATGGGTCTATAAATAAGATCCCATGCTTAAAAAAATAGAACTCTAGTTACAATAATTAGACATGCAGCTCGTGACTATAATTAGTCGCTTAACATGCAAACACTCACTTCACTTAACTGACTGTTCGTCAACAGCAGTTTCGAAAATACACAGGCGACCAATGCTGGTCCCTGCTAGTCTGGTGCTGCCGATGTCGGCTGACTCCCTTCCATCGCCAGTCTCCTTCTCCACTGCACTTGACCAACGTCGGTCATACTGCCGATGCTGGTGGCTCTAGTTCTTCAGCATCCTTCCTTGTGTCTGCAAACAGTTGAAGCTTTTAGCTCCACACCTTACCATGTAAGTGTCAAGTTTGGACCTCAAGAAATATATGTTGATTTCAAAAGTCTAGAACAACCTCTTAGATGTCAATTTTAATCCCCCACAAATAGCCACTTGGATTTGAAAATCCAAAAACATTCACGTGAATGTCAAAATAGAGCTTAGGTAAAAATATATATGTGCTTTAATTTGATAGTCCATAGGATATAAAATTTAAAGATATAGTAAGATAAATATTATAGATCTTAAATTTTATAGTTACACAACCATAAATTATGGTCACATGAATGCCATTTTATGGGATTGAGGACATCAACTTATATATTATGAACTAGTTGTTGGCTTTCAAACAATGGGCCCAAATTAGATTAATGATGCACATTCAATCATGGATTCTAGATAAATGGCATACAAGTAGGCCAAAGAGTCATTGAATATCAAGATCAAATGCATGATGGATGTTGGATAAGTGGCACAAGTGCATGGGTCTAGGCAAAATATTGATGAATTATGTATATGTACCTTTGGCAGATTGAACAGTTCAATAAGGGGTCAAAAATTCAATGATTCGAGTTAGTTTTCAATGACTAATCAAAATAAAGGAGAGCCTAAATGTCTTAGATAGAGGTTGAAAGGTCAATTTTTGACCAAGTTAAAAAACCATGATGGAGCCAAGCTTGAACACATTTCAATTTGATCCAAAATCAAATATTTGAAGATTAGATGACACCATTGGGGAATTATAGAGGAAGACACATAAACTTTGATGGCCATCACTAAAGCCAACTACATGAAAATGACCTTTCTCCCCACTTGGGCATGCATCAAAAAACTAGTCTTGAGTATTTTTGCATTAAAACAAAGTTAAAAAAACTTGATCCCATCATTACAACTACCATGGAGCATCAGAGAGAATATAATGTAATAATGCAATGGACTGGATTGACCTAGATCAATCAAGAGGGGTTTGAGTGAGATTGATTCATGGTGGTGGTTGTAAAAACTTTTCAAATAGGTTTAAATTCATTTATTTCCATTTTTATGGTCCAAAACTCTACCTCTTTATACTCCCTTCAATTATAAATATATCCTTTAAGATATTATTTTGCATCCCTCAGGTTGGTGTGACTAGAGTCTACCAAAATTTTATTCGACACCTCTTAGAGTAGTGAATATAAGTATTTTGCAGTCATTTCTTAAACTGTATTTAGTGTTCTATGTTTTTTTAATATGTAAATGTGAATTTTATCTTCCTTTTACATGTCCAAACTCAACCTAAGTGCTATAAACTTTCTTTTTAGGTCATATAGTGTGTCTTATTGTTGATCTCTCAAAGATATAGTGGATGACTAAATTCAAGTGTCTTTAACCAAAACTTATTTTCATTTCACCCTAGTCTGAGTACATCAAATAGACCTCTATACAAAATAATATTACATAGAAAACATTACAAGCATTGCATTTTTTTCTTTCATAATTCATTAGTGTGTTACAGACTCCAAGATTAAGAGTGGGTCCTAAAAATTCTTGATGCATCACCATAACTTAGAATTGGATCTATTTTATGAAAATTCCGTACCCCTTTTCACCCAAACCAATCTTAGATTTAGATTTAAATGTCTAAATTTTAAAATCAGAAAATCCTAGAGGTTTGGTTTATATATAGGAAACCCATGGCTTTAAAACATTCCAATGTTAGTCCACGATTGAAATCAAGACTTCAACTTTCCTCCTTTCAATCAAGGTACAATATAGAGAGATAAAAATGATTTGAGGGAAAGAATATAATACCTAAGCTATTTGTGTGATAGTTTATCATTATGTGAGTCTAGGGTACACCATATGGGAAGCTAATGAATATACTAGGTATGATGTTATGTGGAATTACTTTGAGGTTTGTACATTTCTTTATTGATTATGTAAATTCACTAATTAACTCACCCCATTCCATGAATTAATTTCCACAAAAAGTGATTTGAATTTGGAGTAACATCCAATTGTGGAAAGACATGTTATCTTCATTTCTCACCACTTGGTTTAATAAGGTAACCACATCTAAAATATATTATTTAAAGGCTATCATGAATAAGGTCTTGGGCTAATTGGAGTGTCTCTCTCTTGTTTCAACCAAAAATTATTGATGGTGGTTAAACATTTCATGAGGTATTTATTCCAATGAGTATATCCCTATTTGATGTTAATGTTGACTAGTTCTTTGTGAAGGGGAACACTCAATGACATGCCCATTGCTACTATATCTAGTTTCACCATAAGTTGTCTAGATTTTATCCAAATTTATTTTATCTATAAGCTATAATATTTGGCACAAGAAAATAATAGATCTAAACATTGTACCAAATTTGGAAAGGCTACTGTTTGAGTTAAATCAATCTCTTTTAGGCATTTAATGAGTTGGATTGAGCTTTCATAATGTAATATTTTATGAAAATACTCCAAATCCATGTGACCAATCTAAGATTCAAAGATATTTGGAATGTCATAGTCTAAGACCAATAATGGTTCATACCCCATGTATTTGAACTTCATTTTGTTGGCATTTATGTTTCTAAAATCTATTTGGAGAGTGAGGGCTAGAATATCAAGTGAGTCATGGGGTAATAAATTATCAATATAATGAAAAGGGTATAATGCAATGGACATTTGGTGATCTTGAAAAGAAATAGGCCTTGGAAAGAGATTATAGAAAATTAGTGAAAAATGGTGTTTATGATATAATTTTGGTAGACCTTCACTATTATAAGTGTGGGAGAAGATTAATAAACACCACTCTTATGTTTTTAAATTATAAGAATGGAATTAGACAAGAATAAATAGGGTGGTTGAGACACAGATACACACATAAATGGGGGGTGGTAGTTATATCCACTACATCCCTTAAAGATGTGTCGATGCAAAGGAATGATCCTTTGATTTTTCATATTATCACATCCATAGTGGGAAGTGATAATGGATGATGCATCCCTCTATGATGCATGGGTATGAAGGCAAAATCCTTCCCATTTCCATGTCACTGCATCTATAAGGGATGGTGGGTCCCACCACCACATCCCTTTTGGATGTTTAGGTATGAAGGCATGGGTCTTGACATTTCCATGTTTCCCTATTCAAAGGGGATTGTAGGTCCAAGTACCACATCTCTCTGAGACACATAGGTGTGAAGGATGGGACTTTGCATTTTTTCATTCATGTAGTATGGGTCAGCTAGCCTTGCCCAACATAGATGTATGAGAAATTTAATGTCTTACTCTCATTAAAAATTTATATTTTTTGTTGAAAACCTTATTTTTGTTAAAAAAAACTTATTTTTTGTTAAAAAAATTATTTTTTGTTTAAAAACTTTGACCCTTGTTATTTGTAGTGGAATAAAAATGTATGACTATTTAGCAAATAACTATTATCTCAAGGTGGGGATGTGACTTCTAGAAGAAACATAAAAGAATGCTCAAAATTTAGGTTTTTATCATACTATAATTCATATATTAGGCTATGGAGTCATGTTGAAGGTTGATATGAGGAAAAGTAAACACACAAAATATAATTGGAAGGAAATGCATGAAATACAAATTAAAGTAAATGCACAACATACAACTAGAAGGAACCACACAAATACAAGAAAACACATGACACATAAATGGAAGGAAACACATGCTACATAATAGGAAATAAACACATGACACACAACTAAAAAGAAACACACAACACATAATTGGAAGGAAATGGTAGGGGATAAACTACCATCATTCTATAAAAAACTTCAAATATTATTATCTATATGGTATCAAGAGATAGGTGACACATTTTAATGATATATAGTAAGTTTTTCCACCACAAAAATGTCTAATTTTGAAAGGTCCCATTGATATAGATTCAAATTTCCCATGAGTTTATCTTAGATCTCTTCTTTTGTCCTAAAGCAAGACCATATCATCGATCTAGAATTCATGTTGTCAATAAGTTTAAAATAATTATTTTATTATATTTAATAACTTTAATCATATCTACCACTATTTTTTTCTCTTCCTCAATGTTGTCCAAGTACATTATTCTTTTCTATATTGCATTTTTAAAATTTTCATCTTCAATAGCTTGAGCTAGTTTCAAATCTAGTAATTTTTCAAATAAATGGGAATTTTAGCATCCTTCCCATATAAAAAATGAATATGAGACATTATATTTTATATTTTATGAGTGATAATTTCAGCCCAAAATACATCATATAGCTTTCTATGCCAATTCCTTTGATTTTTGTTGACCAACTTACAAATAATGGTAGTTATGTTATTATCGTTGGACTCAACCTAACCATTACCCTGATGGTAGTAATATAAATTATGTGTTAGAGATATGTTGTATCCATGATAAAAACTAATTATTTATTCATATCAAAATTTGGGAGCATTAACTGTCACTATCTTTTTTTGGACATTGAATCTAGCTAGGTTATTTTCTTTGATGAAGTTACACAACTTGAAAAGATGTAGACCTTACTAGAATAGAATTTACCCACTTTGTGAAATAGATAGTGGTAGTAAAAACATGGCTATTCCTAGAACTATAATGAGGCTTTAGAGTTCTAATAAATTATAATCCCCATTTTTGAAATCATTCTTCAATGATTACCAATTTGAGAGTTTGAATGGTGAGTTTTAGTCTCACAATAAAATATTGACAAAATTCACAATTAAAAACACATTCATGAATATCCTTGAATAACATGGGCCAATAATTATGAGTTTTTATAATTTTTAATGTAGTGACTAAGGATTATAAATGTCTTCCATGGGATTTATTGTGAAAAGCTTCAAAGATCTTCTTTTGTTGTTATTTGTTTATGCATCTCAAAAAAGTGCCATCCAAAGATTTTTTAAAGAATGTATAATCAAAATTACATATATTTTGTCCTTTATTTTGAGAGTCTTTATTTTATTTGGATCCAATTGAATTGGTATTTCTTCATAAGATAAGAAAAAATTTATACTAAATACCACTCTTTGAGGGAGCCAAAAAAAACTACCAATGGTAGTTCTTTTTCTTTGCTTTGATAATCAACACTTTCAATGATCAACTATCAAAGGCCTTATCCTCTTACTATTTTTTTAGGTTTTATTTGTAAATAAAACTCTTATACTTTGTTGATCCATCCATATCTCTTTGACCTAAGTTCCTTTTAAGTAAAATTTGATTTTACTACTAAATTTGGAACCATGATGATTGTATGAGAATTTAAAATTTAGAACATAAAATGTTTCACAACCTTGACCATATCACACTCATATTTTTATAATAGATAATTTTTTAGATTATGATATTTTAATATTTAACTCATGAAGGAAATAGGGGACTCAATTCCTTCATCATTTTGTTATACTAGGATAGTTGACATATTATAATTAGAGAAGTAGCATTAAGTAATGAAGTCTTTATTAAAATTGGTACATGTCAAAACTGGTGCTTGTTAGATTTAATTGAATGTTTTATTACCATTATTTCTCCATTTTAAAGGAATAATTTCCACTCATCATTTTCATCATGTCCCTAGTGAGTTTGACAAAGTCTAGAATAAATCTTCTAAGAAAATTGACTTTGTCAAAGAATGAATGAGTACAAAATTTACTAGTTGGTAAGGACAACTATTGAATAGCTTTCATTATTTATAGGTTGATCTTAATAAATTATTTAGATACCATGTGACCTCAGATCTTTCCTTCTATTACTACAAAAATATACTTCTTAAAATTCAAAGAAATGGCATGGGATTGACATCTTTCAAATACCTTTCTTAGGTGTTAGAAATGATCTTATTTTTTTAGAAAACTATGAGATTGTCTAGATAAATTACTATGATTTTGATTTTCATATCACTAAATTATAAATACATCACTCTTTGAAACATTTCTTCTACATTGATGAGGCCAAAAGGCATTCTTATGTAGGTTAAAGTTACCCAAGGGGTAATGAAGGTTTTTTTGAATTGGTCTTTCATGGCTACTTTGACATGATTATATCTAGAGAAACCATCTAACATTGACATAATTTCAGCTATTGTGATGGCCTGTATGATTTGATCCATGATTGATAAGGGGTAATTATCTTTGAGTGAGGCTTGATTGATATTGTGTAAATCTACATAAATCCTAACTTCTCTATTCTTCTTTAGAATAGGTATGATGTTAGATACCCATATTGAATTCTAAATTAGGAAGATAATTATAATGTCTATTTTTTATTTCTTTGTGGATGGTGCTAGTGATCTTAGGATTAAAATGCCTCAATTTGTTTTTGAATGGATTGACACCAAGCTTTAATAAAATGTTGTGTTGCATGCTCTTTAGTCTAAAGGATTTAAAATCTTCATAACTCCAACAAAATAAATCTTTGTAGAATTTGAAGAGAGCAATGAATATTCTATGCTCTTCTTTATAACAACATTTTAGGATGTTTACATACCTTGGTTCCTGTTCGGTGCCAATGTTTACTTTCTCATATTTAGGAGATCCCTAGGAATTTACTTGAATATTATGCTTAACGTACATGTCATATTTGTCAAATATTTATTCTAAAGATATGAGACCTTTTGGTATTTTATTTCATTTTAACTGAATGATATTACCTTAGGGTGGCTCTTTTTTTATGTTTAGTGTTGATGATAGAGGATTCTCTATACATAGATAGACTTCCATTGATAAATAAATTTTGAAATTATCTTTATAATCTAATAAGATAATAATTTTTTCATTATTATTAAAAACCTACCAATTTTTGGCATTGTTTGGCACATGAGAGCAATATATCATTTCAACAATATATTGATCTTGGTTAATTTATGATAGAGTAATCATCAAGGAAATAGATATGACCAATGCATCTACTTTAGAATTCTCTGCTATGGTGAAAACATTTATGGAGAAAAATTAGAATTCCTTGATACAATCCCAAACACTATTTTGATAATGCATGAGTATATCATTTCTAATTTGATATTAACATTGCACTTTCTTTATTATCAATTCAACATCACCTTATGATTAATGGTTTTGAATACTCATTTTTTCCTCCATTTATAATCTTAGTAACAAAGCCTCATATTTAGTAGTATTATTTGTACATTCAAATTGATGTTTGTATGAGAAAGGAAATGGTTATTTGTGTGGAGATATCAATAACACACCAGCACCTAAACCATTGGTCGAGTAACTTTCATCAAATTCTAAAGTTCATATATCATTAGAATCACCTTCTATTAGTTTAAGGAGTTCTATATCATTTTTAGACATCATCATATAAGTTCTAAGTCTCGTTTATTTGTATAATATATCTACTTTGGGATCATTAGATTTATGTACTAGGAGTTTGGACTTTGGTTATAGAAGTAGATTTTCATTAATTATTTTTATTAGAATCACCACCCAATTCTAATCTAGTTTGATTTAGACCCCAAGATATATGTAAAAGGATATACTCAACAATATTCCATAGCTAGGAAGATTGTTTTCTACCAATATTTTCATCTTAATCATTTTTTTTGGAAAGGTGGCTATAGAAACTTGTGTATCTTTTATCTACTTGATTAATGGAACCTTCTTAACTTTAAAATTAAAATAGTTCATGAACATTTTGGTGTAACTTAGTCCCAAAACATGGGCCACTTTTACTAGCATGACATTATTAAAATCTCTTAAATCAATTATACAATTGATCAATTTATAATCACCAATGAAAATAGATACATATAAATTCTTAAGTTTCTCATTTCCTAGAGTGGTGATGGATACATTATTTTTCAAATCAAAATCATCCATCCTGATGTGTGCTCCATCAAAAGGAGTGATGGGACCTCCTCGTTTGATAAAAATCATCAAATTTTATAATTTCTTAGGATTATTTCTAAGGTATTAAATTTATTAAATTTGAACTTTAATTTTATTCATGGGATAAATTATATAAAAAGAAGAATTGGTGAATTCTTCATTTGTAATCAAATAAGGAATGTTTAAATTTCTAGACATTTCCAATTGTTCATCTCTTGAAAAATTTGGTAATGGATTACCTATGTTAAGAACAAACTTGGGACCTATGTTAACTTTAGAAACCTCTTTTTATTTTGGTTTATCAATGTCTCTATTCTTTTTTAAAGATTTCATCTTTTCATTTTGAGGTCAATTGGATACTGCATATGAATGACTATTCACATCCTTAACATTTTCTTCATAATCATCACCTTTGGGTTCATAATAAAAATAATACACAATGGATTCACCATTATGATCCTAAATTTTAGGTTTAGAGGTGCCAAAAACACTTTATTCAAGTGGTTCTTTGATTGTGTAGAGTTACAACATTCTTTCCATTTTTGGGTAATTTGAACCATCATGATCATTGGTGGCATGAAAAATAAAAGAGTAATAAATATCAATTAGAGATACTTCAATATCAAGTTAAGGAGTTTGATAAGGAAATACAGGTCAGACATTTCCATGATATGTTACAAAAGGTCTCCTAGGTATATATTTATATGGAGAATTTTGAGATTGAGGAATCTATTTCTTCAAAGTTAAAATATCATTTGGTAATTGTTGAATAAGAGAGTTGAATGAATTTTGATCTTTGGTTTTGAAGGATTATTTATTTATCTTTCCATCCATGTTCATTCATCTTCAATTTTGGTTTCTTGGTTTTTCTCATTAACCATTGTCATTAGATGATTTGTTCATAATAAGAAACTCACTTTAGGTACTTAGGAATTAAAAATTAAACATTTATGATTTTATACTATGGGCATTGTAGCTACAATTATTTTATACACCAACTTGTTGAAGTGGGATCTAAGATCCATCATAATTTTATGGGAATCATTTTTTATCGAAGACAACTGCACTAAAATGGAATGTTCATCTTTGGTAGTTTTGAACCTCTTTTCAAATTTATCCTTCATCATTTGCTAGTCTACGATGGAAGAAATGAATAAATGATGAAACCACTCTTTGGTTCCCTTATCCAAGGTTTTCAAAAACCATTTTATTGATACCTATTCATTTTCAACACCAAGGATGTCACATGCAAAAAATAAAGCTTTGATGTGTTCATCAGGAGGTTCTCTCTCATCACCAGTGAATTTAGGGGAATAATTTCTTGAACCTTTTAGAAACTTATGGAGTTGAGTTCATAAAATCAATGGGCCTATAATATCACCTTAAGGTATATAAACAACCATATATTTTTGTGTGAATACTCAAATAAGTATTTCTAGAAGAGATAAGGTTCTGCTCAAAGGTTGTACTTATTTTATTCATTCTACAAAAAGTTTGAAATTGTGTTGTTCTTACAAGTTAAAGAATACATCAAAGAATCATCTATTATTTTTGAATCCTATATATATTATATAATATAAGATAACAAAAAATTTAACTATATTTGACTATTATCCTTCATCAACAAGATATACTACCCTTGAGTAAAATCAACACATCGCTCTTATTTGTTTAACATGATTATGACTCTTTCAAACTAGATATTATTTACACTATGATTCCAAGTAAACTTCCATAAACCATAGGAAATATCTAATTGTACAACTTGTGTCCAATCAAGGTTTTGTTGAATGCTTGGGTTCATATTTTGAATAATAGTCATGTAAATAATTATGATTAGAAAATAGTGGGTTGCATGGAGAATACATAATATGCCTCATGGTGGGTGTTAAAACCTATTGGTGAAATATTTGGTATGTGATCTCAAATCAAGATGTAAATACGAAAATATCTACTCTATTGTGAGGGGAAGTTCCCTTTACTAAAAAAAAAAAACAAAAAAACTAACATAACTATATACAATATTTACAAGTTAAATTAAAAGGGATTGGTAGGAATTATATCCAACTAAAAATAAAGGAAACATAAAAGATAAAATGGAGAGTTACGGGAGAGTGAATAAATGCATATTTCACCCACTTATGCAATAAAATAAACTAAAGAGGGAAATTTATTTTAAGATATTATACACCATTTATGATTATAATAATGAGAATCACATTAACATAATAAAAATGCATGCCCATTAAGGAAATAAATAGACATAATGTTTAATTAACTCCTCATTTTTGGATAGATACTAAACATAAAGTTTCCTTATTCCTCTTCAAATTTCATAAATCATGGACATAAAAAATCCCTTTCTCAATTTCGATTTATTATGTTTATAAAAATGTAATGGAATAAATATTCACATTCCAAAATGGCCTTTTGTATTCTATTTTTTTATCCTATTCTAATTTTCATAATTTTAATTTTCACCAATAGAATATATGGACTTCCCAAAATAGAAGTGAAATTAAAATAAAAAAGAGAGTACAAATTTCACTAAGAAATATTTTTAGTCAACACTTACAGATGGGTTGACTATACTTGAATCTTCCTTGGCTTGATCTTTATCATGTGTGTGCTTGAATTTTCAAAATCTCTTGACTGCTTCAAGATCTTCATAAATTTTTGAAATTACCACATGTGAACCATATTTGGGAAATTAATTTCAAGGAACATTGAGATTTAAATAATTATTCTATATGGGTGTTCAACTCTTCTAGTGAAATATGGATTTCACTAAGAGTTATTATTGAAGATTTATTGAATTTTCCTTCATTTAGAATATATTCTTTGACTACTTTTTTTTCAATTGAGATTTTAGTTCATCCACAGTATGTGTTGTAGTCCTATATTGTTTATATAACTATAAATGAATCTCATCTAGATTTTTGGAAATTAGTTTGATGTTTTCTTCACCCATATCTCTATTCTCTTTCAATTCCTCTATGGCCTTGGTCAAGATTTCCAATTTATGGAATATACATTTTGCACATTTATAGTATGTTCCATCATATTTATTCTCAAAAACTCCACCCTATTACCATTAATTTAGCTTCCTTCATGATAGTTTATTTCATGTTTCTGATCACTTCTTCGCATACATTCAAAGTGGTGGTGTGCGCTTTGATCTGTACATTGATATCCTATAATTCTTGATTGATGAGATCATATATTTTCATGACTTCTTAAATATATTTTATTTCATATAAAATTAATTTACCCGTGCTTCAAGATTATTTCCATAAGTATTATATATTTTTTATTTTGGCAAGAGCATCATTGCTTATTCTTAGTAATTGTGTCAAAACATTAATTGACAGTATTGTAAGAGTTTTTACTAGATTGAGAAAGTAATTGACATACCTATCTATTTTTTTGATCTATCCTTTGATTTTTTCTTGAATCAAATTATTATTTTTAGACCTCTTAATGATCCATTTAGTGATATCTAAAATATTATGAATATCACCTTCTCTTGTTGCTTCTCCAAGTGACATTATTTTCAAATTATAATCTGCTAATGTCATTTTTACTATGTATTTATCAATATCTAGTTTAATAATCTCTAAAAAATATTCTCCTAAATATTCTAACACCAACCTAGAGGTGGTATTTAATTTATTTGGCTAAGGAGTGTGTTAGAGGTACAATCACTAAGGGGGTGTGAATCAGTTGTGATAAAAAATTCAATTCAATTTTTTAACCCTTCAAACACCTAAGAATTTAATAGAACCATATATGAAGCATATAAGATGTTTATATCAATGAACAATGAATATAATAGAATATCACACACACAACAAAAGACCTATGTGGGAAACCCTCTTGGGGAATAAAACCCACTCTCAAGCCTACAAACACATGGACTACTTATCCTATAAGATGATCACAAGCATGAGATCGGTGAAGTCCTTCTAACTAAAATTTAGTGAAACACTTGTTTCAAAAGAAACACCTACCCCTAGGATGATTAAGTCATTTTTACCACCTATTGGTCAAGTCCTTCTAATAAGCTTTAGTGAATCACCTATTTCACAAGGAATAGCTTCCCTTAAGATGATCAAGTCCTTTTGACCACCTGTTGGTCAAGTCCTTCTGATTGAATTTAGTGAAAGTTCTATTTCACAAGGATTACCTACCCCTAAGATGATCAAGTCCTTTTAAACGCTTGTTGGTCAAGTCCTTATGACCTATATGTTGATCACCCTCTTAAAACCTATGAAATGAACATCTCTTAATCACTTATTACCTACCAATCTCATGGATATACAATGTATATCATCTCTCTTAAAATATTCACACTACATATCCCACACTCTGATATGCCTCTCAAATCAACCACCAAGCTCATACAAACATCATCTATCCTTCAGTCATACTCAAGGCATCTAAAACATCTTTTGGATAAATTTAGACCTCTTCATTCATCCTTAATCTTCAAACCTACAAGAGCACTATTATGACATTATAAATATGACCTACAAGTCATACACAGTCATCAAATTACATTGATATACAACCCATCCACTAGGCACACACCATTACTTCTTTACTTGACTCTTCAAATTAGACACACCGCTTCTCTTAAGTATAGACATCACTACATTTGATTTCACCTTTTATAGAGCCTTCATAATTATTATATTTTTAGTCAGCCTTTAGACTTAACTTAATCCTTAATAATTATATCATATGAATACATATCTTAATATCATTCTCATAGTTTATCCATATCATCCACGGGTCACCCTTAAGTAGCTAAACCTTTTAATTGGGCCTTAGTAGCCCTTATAGGTCTCATGCAGACCTATTCACCCATTTATCACTCCATCGAGTAATTTAGAGGCAAAGGACCACTTCCAAAGGCATATGTCCAGTAAAGATGACCCATTTGACATCTTAAAATTATCACATACATCAAAATACTCCTTTATGTATGATCAATCTACTCAAACATTAGTCTTGTAAACAAGAACAACATGAACAAATAAACAGTCAACTTCTATGTATTTGTTCATATAAAATATGGATTGGTCAAACCTTTAAAGTCTATATAGATCATCCTTAGAGAGTATAAAACACTCTTTAATAGATAATTCCCCTTTAAACATACAAATACCACTATAACAAATCAAAATATCCTTCTTGAGTCACTTACAGACCATGGTCAAACACATAGTCAACTTTGGATCTTAATATCTATAATTGTATAGATATTCAAACATTACAACCAATTTTATTAGATGATCCCTAGAGTCCTTTACAATTTTTCTTTTTATTGCATCATTGACTTAATCCTAAATCAAATTTTATGGCTTAAATTTTTAGCACTAGTTCTTCATTCATTAATTTTAATATTTAAATCCAAATGATCATAGTTAAACCTCGATCACTTGGAACATATCTCTTGCTCTTTGCTCAACTCACACCATTGATATTCTTCAGAGGTAGCTCAAATTTTAACTGAAATTTCTCTAATATCAAAACATTAAAACTCAAACATGTTGACCTCATCTTGTTTTTTTTGGCAATTATAGAAAAATGTACTCCATTGATCTCTATGGATTAACCAAGTTTTTATCTTGTAGTGATTATAGTTAGATCTTTCTTAGAACTCCAAATATTATGACAATTGGTACCTTTGCATTCCTTATAAGAAATTTAATAATGATTCCTTATGCTTGTTTTAATTTCTAGTCTCACATGTATTATTCACTCTTTGACTTATCCCAAATCATTAATCTTCATTAGTATGAACTACTGCTCATCATTGATCTTTTATTCAAGCTTCATGAATTCGACATTTCTCACCAATGCATGAAACCTTTTGCATGTTGAATTTAAATGCACCATTGATCTCAATATGTGTTATTAAGTGCTCACCATTGGATCTTATAGACTAACAACCTTAGAATTCAATGTGATTAAACTTGATAGTCTCTATCCCATCATAGTCTGTTAGAGCAACTTTTAAGCTTTATACTTGAGCTAGAAATCACTTCAAAACTCAAAGTTTTTAGGGTATCTTCTTCAAAAATATAAAACATATATATGTAAACCTTTAACCATTATTTATTTTATTCATTCCTAAATTAAATGCATAAATTTAGTTTATTCATATCTACATGATGTGCAATGATAGTCTAGCTAAGTATGGTAACCTTTGTAATATGCCTAGAAGGCCAAATTTGAAACTTAAAAAATTATCCTACACTCAATTGAATGACATAAAAATTGGACCATATCAAATTGGGACTAATTTTATCATACCCATATGACCAACTTACCTTGACTCATCTATACATGGTGATGGTGACATCATCAAACTGCTGACTCAATTTTTTCTACCATTAGACCCAAAATGTTTAGATGAAAACTATGAACTACCAGATGAAATCCACTTATGCACACAATAATTAAAATCATATAAGACCTATTATGGGACCTATTTCATAGCTTCAAATCACCATACTCATCCAAAAGAATCCCTAACCATTCCAAAACTGAAGTTCAACCAAGCTTACTTTAAGCATACTAGGATAAGCACACTACACACTTTGTCATTGATACACTGTAAATACTTTTCATCTAATCACTTGGAAACTTCAATGACATAATTAAAAAATCCATAATAATCTCACCCTTTGTTATTGATGTCAACACCCATCATACAGCTTATGTTCCTTCTCTTTCTTTAAGCACTCTCATAATAGGAACCTTCTCCCCCTTTAACATAATGACAAAGTGGGCACAAACTGAAACAAGAGAGGAACACTTTATAAAGATGATAAAAACTCCCCCTTACCTTGATCCTACCTCTCATTTCCTTGACAACTTCCTCTTACTACATACCAATACTCTCTTCAACCAAGCACTACAACTAATGAATGAAGAACACACAAAAGAACTAAAATATGATGAAACTCCCCAAGAAACATATTTTAGGGAACCCCCCTAAGATATTTGAGCCATTTCACCTATTGATCATCTTCATATCTCCACACACCATGAAGAACCACAACACAAGCTTACTAGCCTTCTCTCTCAAACCACTTCAAGGACCACCAACAAAACTACATGTCAATCACCAAATAGGAAACATGTTCTAAACCAACCCAATAACTCACCTTAAAACATTTATTCCTTACTATTTTGGAGAAACTAATCAAAAACATCAAATATTCACACTACACTTGTATAGACTCTTTGTAGCCCTACTTGGAACTTATAGATCCCAAAAATTTTAGTAGACATACATTCAAGACCTAAAACTTCATATCTGGAGCACTCTCATATGACCCCTTAAGCAAACCAATTTGAAACACCTAGATCCTCCTTTGGAACATACTTCCTTCACAAACCTACTATCTAATTAGACCATCTTGATAAAATCATTAATAATTTGAAAAACACAAACCTTTAGATCTATGTGAATCTTGATTTAAAAACCCATTTGGAAAATTCAACCTATTTAAAATCCTTAGACCTTAACACATAATGCAAACTAGTTTTCTAGCATAGCCCAAAACTTTAGACTCTCAAAACAAACAAGGTCAACAAACCTCCTTCTAGTCAATGCCAACATTTGAAAATTTTTACACACATGGAGATAACCATCACACACTTTTGAAATCAGATTTTAAACTTCACACCTTTGTTATCCTTGACTTCTTATACCATAGCTTTGATCTGCAATAAGAAAGATAAACCTAGGAGCACATAAAAGCCTCCAAAAGGCACAAATAGGATCATCAAGACATAAAACCACTTATAACACAGCAAAAATAATTGAACAAACATTTTTGAGCACCAAATCTTCTTGACATTCTATAAATCTCATTATGCCACCTAAAAACACCCATTGTAATCCTGTAAAAACACCTTATCACATCACTTTATCCTCATCAAAGCATTTATCCCATCTTGACACACCAAATCCAACTAGAAACACTAATCTCCTTCCCTATAAGACCTTATTAATAAAACCATATAACACTTTATTATCCCTTAAAATGAGTCTCTTAAGAAGCATAGATAGAGACCTCATATTTCACATGGTTGTTTAGAACAATGTGAAAACAGGAGTTGCCTAAAACTCCTCATATTCCTTCTCCTCCTTGGTCAGATAATAATGATAGTTATTCTTCTTTTTCATATTAAGAGAAACAAATTTCTCATCTACTAAAACATTCTCCTTCTCTTCTAAGACTATAATGACAACACATGGGGATAACATAGACTCATGACATACCCTTTCAAATGAAGAACCATCCTTGCAATTTGGAACCTCATCACTAGGTATTGAAAATTGATGTTATTTTCATGAAACATGCTTAAAAATATTAGGATGTTAACTTTAACCCATACACACATCATAAATATCCTCAACTAGCACCTTGGTATTGTCTTTGAGCTTGGTTTCTTCATTCATAACATGAGTAGATAATAAGAGCCCTTGGCACTGTTTAACTTTTGTAATATTCTACACCATACCAAAATAATTACATGGACTTATAGACTCATCATGACTCATTCTTACCACCTTTGGTTTCCATGAGTTAACTTTCCTTCTTTCTTTCAATCTAGGAACCTGATTAAACCTATTCTATCTTGTAGGCCTTTACTTGGAGAATCTAGTAATGTCACCTCTCTATTGATAGTTGAAGAACATTATACCTTTTGTAAGAATCTTATCCTAATTTTTTTTATTATAATAAAATATTAAAATATTTCCTTTCGTTTTAAAACTGAAACAAACTACTCCTTTTGAAAAATACTCAGCTTTTGATTGATTACCCCCATCATAGTTCCATGTAAACTCATTTCTAATAGGTCTCTTGCTTTATATAGCTCTATGCCAAAACTAATTACATGTGTAATAGTAACCATTAAAAATTTCATACCTCATGTCATTTTGTTGTCTGCTATATTTTTTCTTCACTCTGCCAACATCTTCATTCTTTGACTGATTGTTGACCTTCAAGGTTTAATTTACATTAGCCTTCATTGTTTCTTGAGTTGTATTTTTTTGGTTCTTCTTTGTATCCAAGACTATTTCTATCACTTGCATTATTTTGACCACTCAAAATATTTTATAGATCACTTGTTATATTTTCAAATCTCATAAATGATTGAATCTTACTATATGTCTTCTCTAACTCAACTTTTAATGACTCATTTTTAATTACATACATTGAACACTAATCTTCTTTAGCTTTTAGGCTTGTAGATAGGATTTACAATTGACAACTGAGATGCTTAACTATATCTTCATCCTCATTGGTGTCTTCATTCATTTTTGCTTCATACACACTAAATTACTCCTCATAGTCCTTGATTTGTGACTTCATCTTCTGCATAGTCTTATTCTCAATCTTTATTTATTCAAGAGCATTCATCAATTCAGTCTCATATTCCACCTCATCTTTATCATCATCTAAATCACTCCAAGTATACTCTTTTTCATATGAGAAAATTCCTTCCTCAACCATGAAGAGGTATTTATCTTCAATAGGACCATCATCTTCATAATCATACTCTTAGTCACTATCTTCACTCTCATCTGATGAACTAATATCTTCTTTGGTGTAGAGAATCTTCTTGTCCTTAAAGTACTTCTTATTTTCAAACCTTCTAAATCCCTTCTTTCTTTTATCAAACTTGAATGATCTCTTAACATTATCATGACCTTGAACATGGTCTTCATCATCATTCTTCTTATGCTTATGAGGGATTTTTTTAACAAAATGCCCTACCTCTCCATAATTAAAGAATTTGAAGGGTAGTTTACCCTTATAATTACCTTACCCTATTTTCATTTTCCTTGTGAACAAAGCAATTATTTCAACTTCATCAAAACTAGATATGTCATCCTTCTTAATTTTTTTACCTTGGAACTTCTTCTTTGGATTAATTTTTTTATTGAATGTTTATTCATTCTTTGGTTCTATATCATTATTTATTTTCATCTCATAGGTAGTAAGGATGCCATGAAATTCATCCATATTCAACTAAGTAAGATCATGAATTTACAATAGATACTTTAGAATCAAACTTGAGAGAGAGAGACCTTAATACCTTCTGAACTATAGTAGCTTAATCAAGCTTTTATCTAAGACCTCTAATGATGTTCATAATCTTATCAACTCTCTATGGAAAGTATACCAAAAAATATTCTTCCTTCATCTTAAGACTCTCAAATTGTCTTTGGTTAGTTTACAACTTTTCCAAATTAAAATTTGAATCTCCTTCATAAATAGTCTTAAATTTATCCCACATTTCCTTAATAAATATGCAATTAATTACCTTGGTGTATTCAGTCTCTCAAATACCACAAGTGATAGCATTCATTTCCTTGGAATTGTTCTAAAAAAACTTCTTATATATAGCACTAGATGGAGGAATGATAGGTGTATAATAACCATCCACAATGGATTGCCAAGTGTCAAACCCTAGGGAAATGATGTAGGTCCTCATCCTCACAATCTAAAAATTATAATTTGATCCATTGAACATTGATGCTTTCTTAGTGGAATAAACTCCTTACATGTGATGGTTACCCATATTGTATCTTGGATCTCCTACAAGTTGTCAAGTCTTTACCAAAGGTTCTGATTTGATACCAATTATTAGAGGTACAATAAATAAAAGGGTTTTGAATAAATGGTGGCAAATAATACAATTAAATTTCCAAACCCATCAAACACTTAAGTATTCAATAAAACCATTCATAGAGCATACAAGATGTTTATAATAATTAATAATGAAGATAATGCAAGATCACACTCATAACACAAGATCTATTTGGGAAACCCTCTTGGGGAATAAAACCCACTCTCAATCTTCCAAACACATGGACTACTTATCCTATAAGATTATCAAAAACATGAGACAAGTCAAGTCCTTCTAACTAGAATTTAGCAAAACACTTGTTTCATAAGGAGCACCTACCCTTAAGATGATCAAGTCTTTTTGATTGGCTTTAGTAAAATACTTATTTTATAAGAAGCACCTACCCCTAATATGATCAAGTCCTTATAACCACCTATTGGTCAAGTCCTTCTAATTAGATTTTGTAGAACACTTATTTTAGAAGGAATACCTACCCTTAAGATGATCAAGTCCTTCTAACCACCTCTTTCTCAAGTCCTTTTAACCTAGATGTTAAGTACCCTACCAACACCTATGAAATGAACATCTTTTGATCACTAATTTCCTACAAATATGATGGAGAAACAATGTATATCGTCTCTCTTTAACTATAAATACTACATAGTCCACACTTTGATATACATCTCAAATCAACCACCAAGCTCACATAGACAACATCTATCTTTTTCTCACACTTAAGGCATTCAAAACATCTTTTGGATCACTCTAGACATCTTTGTTCATCCTTAATATTCAACCTTGGAAGAACACTATTCTGAAATACAAATTATGACATACAAGTCATACACATAGTCATCAACCTACACTATTATACAACCCATCCACCAGGAACACACCCTTCCTTATTTCCTTCACTCTTTAACTCACATACACCTCTTATCTTAAGTCTAGAAATCACCAAATTTGATTTCACTTTTTATAAAGCCTTCATGATTATTATCTTCTTAGTCAGCCTTTAGACTTGCCTTAATCCTTAAGGATTTTATAATATGAATACATTCTCAATAACATTCTCATAGGTCAGCCATAACATATATGGGTCACCCTTAAGAAACTACACCTTTTAATTAGGCCTTAATTTCCCTTATAGGTCTCATACAGACCTATTCACCCATTTAGCACTCCATTTAGCAATTTAGAATCAAAGGACCACTTCCAAAAGTATAGGTCCACTACACATGACCCCTTTGACATAATAAAATGATCACAAACATCATAAGACTCTATGTATGCTTAGTCTACTCAAACATTATCCTTGTATGCAAGAACACAATGAACGAAAAAATAGTCAACTTTTACGCATTTGTTCATATATAATATGTATTGGTCAAACCTCCAAAGTTTATAAAAATAATCCTCAGAGATATAAAACACTCTATAATATATAAATTCCCTTGAAACATCCAAATATGAATAGAAAAACTCAAAATATCCTTCTTAGGTCATTTATAGACCATGGTCAAACACATAGTCAACTTTGGAACTTAATATCTATAACTTTATAGACACTCAAACCTTATAACCTATTTTTATAGATGCACCTTAGAGTCTTTTACAATTTTTATTTTTATTACAGCTTTGAATTCATCCTATATCAAAACTTATGTCTCAAACATTGAGCACTAATTCTTCCTTCATTAATTTGAATATTTAAATCCAAACGGTCATAGTTAAACCTCATTCACTTAGAACACATCTCATGCTCTTCACTCAACTCACACCATTGATATTATTATGAAGTATCTCTATTATCAACTTGAAGTGATCCAATATCCAAACATTAAATCTTAAACATATTGACCTCATCTCATGCTTTTAGGCAACTATGAACAAGCATGCTCTGTCAATATCTACAAATTAACCAAGTCTTTATCTTGCAGTGCTCACTATTATATCTTGATCATAACTCATAATATTATGATACTTATCACCATTGCATGACTTTTGAGAAATTTATAGATATTCAGTTACACTTATGCCACTTGTAATTATCTCATTCATTATTGACTCTTTGACTTGTCTCGTACTATTGATCTTCATCAGTATGAACTGCTGCTCATCATTGATCTTCTATACAAACTTCATGAATGTGAAAATTGTCACCATCACATGCAAATATTGACATGTTTAATTCATACACACCATTAATATAAATATATATGATTAATTTATCACCTTTTGATCTTTGATACCTTTACCTTAGACTTCAACACGATTAACCTTGATGGTCTCTGGCCCATCACAGTCTGTTAGAGCAACTTTGAAGCTTTATAACTTAATCTATAAATCACCTCAAGAATATAAATTTTTAGGGTAGATTCTTGTAAACATATAAAACATATCCATTTAAAAAAATTACCATTATTTTATTTCTTCATAACTAAACTAAATTCACACATTTACTGACTCATTCATATCTATATGATATGTAGTGATTGATTTTGCTAAGTATGGGAACCTTTACAATCTACTTGGAAGGCCAAATTTAAACTTAAAATTATTTTTTCACTTAATATCATGACCTAAAACTTGGAACATATAAAATTAGTACTAATTTTATCACACCCATATGACCAACTCCCCTTTATTCATCCATACATGGTAATGGTGACATCAAAAAACTACCCACTCATATTTTTTGACCACTAGACCCAAAATGTCTAGATGAAAACTATGAACTACCAATCTCTTACAATACCTCTCTCATATCCTTACATCACCATACTCATCCAAAAACATCCCTAGCCATGCCAAAATTGAAGATCAACCAATCCTACTTCAAGCATAGTAGGACAAATACATTGCACACTTTGTCATTGATACTTAGACTATTAAGAAACTTCATCCACTAACCTTGAAACCTCCATGAAATCACTAAAAAATATCCAATATAGTGTTTAATATATCAAATAACACATACAAATTTGGTAATTTATCTTCAACCACCCTTTTTTATTTAGTGTAACATAGGTTGCATCTATTAAAATGACATATAATTTAAGATAATCACTTGAGTAGATGATGGAGAAGAGATGAGATGATTTGGAAGAGGAGGAACCTATAGATATCTATATGGATAAGTTTTTTCTCTTATTATAATTTTTTTATGTTGTTCTATTTCTTAAGATGAGGCTATGTATTATTGGGTGGTTGGGATGAACAAGCTAGGATCACCCAAGGTTTTAGTTGAACACTATGGTATCACTAATTTCTTAGCTTATTTATTTTTCCATAAAATATTATTTTTGTCACATTTATTTACAAATTAATTATTTATATTGGGATCTTAATCTACACCATTACTCAACTAAAGGATCCCGAGGACTCAATAACCACCTTAGAGCTACTTCTCCTAGAAAGTAATGGGGGATCTTGATTTCGAGGAGCTGAATCTTTCCATCTCTTTGAATTTATCATGTTTAATCTATCCAAATTTTTATCTAGCCATTTTTCATATGATTCCATACTCTTTGCATCCTCCATTATAACTCAATTGGTTCTGTGATTGACCAATCGATAGTTAGGAAGGGTGAATTAACAATTATGTTGGTATATTTTGGATAAAAAAGACTTGATTTATTATATACCACCCCCTAAGGAACACACTCGTCTATAAATTCATTTATTTTATCTAGGGTCATCAAAATCCAATCTCTTTATATTATCTCAAATTCATCTATGCAATAAACTCAATAGTCTTGAAGGTTATATTTATGTTCATATGCAAACCATATGCCTAAATTTTACTTCACCTATCCTATGTTATCTATAGGTTTTGTTTTGATATATGTTTGGAGAGTAAACTTGGAGATGGCCAATTCTATGTCATAAGCATTTATAGTTTATTTACAAATAAATGACCCAATGCAATGAGAAAAAACATTGACCACATGTTTTTTCCTACATCATTTATGAACAACTGATAGTTTCCTATAGAGCTCAATAAGAAATTCTTGTCACTTTCCAACCTTGGAAGTCTCAAGTTATGTCATTCATAAACTCCAACCCTAATATATGTAAATTTCTATAAGTAGATGTAGTAGTTGCCATATTGGTTGAGTAATTTGGCCACTTTTGGTGAAATCCACATACCTTGATCTTATTCTAGCAATTGTACCACCCTCATTATGAAAACATCATTAACTTGAGTGTAGTGTTTATTATTTTGATACAATGTGAGATGAGGGAATCATGCAAATACTTGATTTATTTGTGTGATGGTTCCTTGTTGGGAGAGTATAGGGTACACCATCTAGGAAGATAATTAATGTATTAGGTATGTTGTCATGAAGAATTAATTTAAGGTTTATGCATTTAGAAATTTATTGTGCAAAAACTCACTTATTAACTCACCCCATTATATGAATTACTTTCATCAATAGATTATTTTATTTGGGAGGAACATCCAATGGTGGAAAGGCTTAGTATATTCATTGCATGCCACTCAGTTCAATAAATTAACCATATCTATAAGATTTTATTTAAATTCTACTCTAAATAAGGTCATGGGGACCCCCTCTCTCTCTCTCTCTCTCTCTCTCTCTCTCTCTCTCTCTCTCTCTCTCTCTCTCTCTCTGTTGAACCAAGAATTATTTATGGCGGTTATGAATTTGATGGGTCTTTATTCCAATGAGTATCTCCATGTTTGATGTAGATGTTGACTAGTTCTTCATGAAGGGGATATATCAATGCCATGATCATTGAGACTCCATCTAGTTTATCCACAAGTCGTTTGGATTTTATAATGATTTCTCTTATTTGTGAGTTTAAGTATTTGACATAAGAAAATACTAGATCTAAAAATTATATAGATTTTATAAAATATGTTGCTTGAGGTAAACAACTCGCTATTAGGAATTCAATGAGTTGGGTTAGGCTTTCAAAATTTATTTTTTTATGTAAATGCTCCCAATCTATGTGACCAATATGAAAGTCAAATATATTTAGAATGTCACATTCCAATACTAGCAGTGGATCATATGTCATGTATTTAAACTTCATTTTTTTTGGCGTTTATGTTCACAAAAGTTGTTTGACAAGAAAGGGATATAATATCAAGCAAGTTTGGTGGTAATAAATGTTGAATGGGATAGAAATATTGCAATGTAGTGAAAATATGGTGATATTGAAAGGAAATGGTCCTTGTAAATATATTTTATAAAATGAGTGAAAAATAGTGATCATGATATTTTTGAGATAATTTTGGCAGAGCTTCACTATCATAAGGGTAAGGGGTAGATCAAGAAAAACCACTTTTAAGTTCGAAAATGATAATAATGGAGCTAGAAAAAAATAAGTAGGGTGTTCAAAACACACCTACATATGCATGTGCACATTGGTGGTGATGACAATCATGTCTTCCACATCCCTTTGAGATGCATGAATATGAAGCAGAAGCCTTAATGTTTCTGTGTCAATCCCATCTAGAGGGGGAAGTGAGAATGGTCACTATATCCCTCTAAGATGTGAAAAATGAAGGAATGGGCCTTCATGTTTTTGCATTGTCATAAATAGAGGGGACTATGAGTCAAGATAGAACACCTCTCTAAGATGCAAGATCCTAAAGGTATGGGCCTTCGTGTTTTCATGTTTCCACATCTAGAGGAGATAATGGGTCCAGATAGTACATCCCCTTAAGATATGTGGGTGTGAAGGCACAAGAATTTATGTATTTAATCTATGGAGGATGGTTTATAAAAACTTTCCCATCATATATTCACTAGTAATTATAATTTTTACTCTCATTAAAACTATCTCACTTTTGTTGAAAACCTTCTTTCTATCAAAAAGCTTTGACACTTGTTGTTCACAGTAAGCTAAAATGGTATGACTATTGAGTGAACAACACATATAATAGATTATTTTAAATAATATATATTTAAACTAAATCCATATTTAGATATTATTAAGAAAATTATCTTAAAAAACAATCAATTTTCAGTTTAAAATAACCTCTTGTCCATACACAAACAAGCATACTAGTAAGTAAAAAACTCTAGCCAAGCCTAGGAGAGTGAAAGGTATTATATTGATTTTGATTTTCCTTATTTTATTAAATAAAAATATATGTTTAATATTATTAAATCATAAAATAATAATTTTTACATTTATTTTCATTTGATATAAATCACTCAAACTTAGTGTGCATTCATCTAGAAACACCAAAAACTAGTGTGAGCTTACATATGCAAAAAAATATTTAGATACTTGGTAGTATTACTAATGTGCATGTGTGTGTGTGTGTGTGTGTGTGTGTGTGTGTGTGTGTGTGTGTGTGTGTGATTTTTAATTTAATTAATATTATAAAATTTCATCTTTAACAATATATTCATTCATCCATAATCTAAAAACACAAAAACAATTCCATTTAGTTTACACCTAGAAAAGCTAGAAATCAGCATTAGCATTGTTAGCCTATATATATAAATATATATATTTAGTATTGTATGTATTAAATAATGAATTTAAAAATAAAAAAATTAATGATCCATTAAATTATTTTCATATATGAATTTTAATTTACTTTCAACAATTAGTTAGCTTCCTCTTTAATTGAAATATTATCAAAAACCAAAAACAAATCAATGGTTAAAGCATTGTACCAACAAGCATAAACATTTATATAACCTTGTTTATAATAGAAAAAAAATCCCAAAAACATAAAAAATTAATAAAAATATCTTATTCCTATAAATTTTCACATCTAGCCTCTTATATAACACTCCCTAAGTTTCCATACCTCCGTAGAGTGGGTCTCTTTCTTAGAGTTAGGACACCAAGTCCTACTATCAACACCCAATTAGATATCAGTGTTGAGCTTAGAATTGAGGTTGTATGTTCTAAATCTATCCCTAAACTGATTATAAATCATATAAATTTACTATATTAGTATTTTTATATCCTTAATCCACCTATCATCATCTTCCCCCAAAACTATGGTCATCAGTATAACAATATCTTGGAAAAGATTCACATCTCCATCTCCTTCCTTTCCTTAGGTCTAGCCTTACCATATATCATCCACATTTATGTATGGAATTGGCATGGAATATCCATCCTAATAGAGTCTAATAAATTACCTAATTAATTTAAGAAAACCATTCCCACCTTGATGTTCTCAATATTGATTAGGAGCTTATGTTCCTTATCATTGCCAATATCTAGGGACCTTAAATTTCTAATTCCACTGAGCTAAATACTCTTAAAAGATAACATGATTAAGTGGAAATAATTTAGTTCCATAAAAATAATCACTTATCACTTATAATCCAAAATTTAATTCCCATAAATAATCATCCCAATTCATAGTTCCACCTATCATCCAATCATTATGTCAGTTATCTCGACCAAACCTTAAGAAGTCAAGTGCATAATTTAGAGTTTGTTATTCATGTGCATATATTAAAATAACATATAAATTACATTGTGAAATATTTAAACATGAGTATATACCTATGTAATTTTTAGTATAAAATCCCAATATGACAATGTAGAAATGATCATAAAGTAATGTAGCCTATATTAATCATGACCAAGGAAGTAGATACCCCCAACATAGTGTGTCATGTAGGATGAGGAAAGTTACAAAATTTGTATTTACATGTATGATGTATATGTTGGATTATTTTATCACACTAAATTATGCATAAAACATATGTCTATCTAAAAAATAAATGATATTATATCTACTTATATAAAGTAAATAACATAGATGTCAAGGAGCTAGTAAACATGTGAATGCTAAATATTTTTGTATTTTTGAATCTATTTGAATGTTTTTATATTTACTTGAATATATAAAATTTTTTATGAATTAATAATCTGATAATTATTTCTCATCAAAGGGTGTAGGACCACCCTATAATTTTATCAATGATCATTTATAGTGACACATTCCCACCTCCTCAATATTTTCTTGCATTTGGTTACCAAAAGCCATTGGTATTAGTTCATCAACATATCAATATTTTTCTATGTGAACCTCCACAACCTAAAAAGGAGAGGTAATGAACATGTTTTTAGTATATACTATTATATTTATGTCAACCAACCATTATTTACCAAAACTAAATGTCAATTTTGGTACCTAAACCAATACCCATATGGCCATATGAACCACATGTGGTCTACATGCAATATGAAACATAATGCATCAAATATTCTTATAAAGAGTGTAAAATGTTTCAAATTCTCTATAGTATGTCCTAATTGTCATAAACATGAAACATTTCAAACTATGTTCTGATTGTAAAATCAATCTTGAGATGCTCATAATAGTTTCCATCAATTTTCATAATAATGGTTATATATTATTGTAATGGGTGTTTTTGAGAATGACCCATTGTAATTTGTATTTTTGAATTATTTAACATCAAGGATTATTTTTATTCTTACACAACTTGTCTACACCCTTCATTATTTTATTTTTGAATGTGGTTGTGTAGCACCTCAAAATGATTTGTATCATGTCTTATGAGTTTTTAATAATTACAATATGGTTATCCATATTTTTGGATGACTCTTTTGTCTGACCTATATTTGTTAGGATTTAAATATATCAGGTTTTACTCGTGTAGCATAGAAATAATTATGTTCAAAACATCCTATGCTATATTACTTTGTAATGGTTGTGAAAATCTATGAGAAGATTACACATTATTCACATGATGTATTTGTATTTGTCCTTTTTAAGGGTATCTTAAATATTTTAACCAAGAGGGATTGATTGAATAATAATCATTTATATGTTCATTTGTTATTTTGTATTTCCCTTATTTTTATTTTATTTTATATCTTCTAGAGATAGAGTTAACTTATATGTAACAAGACCTATATGTGTATATAGGTTTTGAAAAATATGTAAAACTGGAGAAAAAATTAGGTTTTTTAAGTGTACATATATCATATCATGAGGTACATCTTCATCACTATCATAATAATCTAAAAAAAGATTCATCTTATTTTTTGGTATTGACAAATAAAGACAACTTAAATGTTTGATTTTATTATTGTTTTGATATCATTGGTTCACTTCTTAATGATTATTGTTTCATATGTGTGTCCATGTCCACCTTATTATTTATTTATTTATGAGTATATTGAGTCAAATGAGTTATTTCTCTTAATTTTCCCATATCATAAGTTGGTATACATTCAAGTGGAATATATAATTTTGGAGGTACTAGTTTTGGAATATCCTCTCTGTATCATATTAAAAAAATTAAGGGCTCATCATTAGCAAGCATTATCCATAATGTCCCATCATGTATGAATTTGACACATCAATGCAATGTAAATGTGACAACATCCATTATGTGTATCCAAGGTCTAGCCAAGTGTACATTATAATTCAATGATTGAGAAATTACTTGGAATACAGTTGGTACCAAATTTTATCCAAATGTCACATCTAATTTTATTTGGCCAATTGGTGGGATACATGAAATATCAAACCCTTTGATATGCACATCTTATTTTTGAATACTATCGATGATAATTCACATTGTTATTAAGGATTCCATTTTATTAGGCCAAATAAATTATCAAATAGAACTCTTTTGTTTCTTTTTTATGAATACTAACTTGTATGAATATAGGCAATTCATTGGTAATAATATATTTTTAAGGTAAATATTTTGAATCAAAAGTGTGTATCTCAATTGATCGACAAGATCATATACCTTAAATTTGGTACTAGTTTAGACTTAAGAGGAACTTGTATATTAATAAGTGGAAGGATAGATTAGACACCCTTATATTTTTGTGTAGTGATATAATGGATTGCTAATCTAAAATATTTTATTGGTGAATAATGGGATTGGGATTGTATTTGTCACTTGGATAGGATCTAGAAGGAAAAAAGGGTTGAGAGCACACACGTTAAATCTTGGATACTAATTATATATTATTGCAAAGGCATTTTTAGTGATAAATTTGACTTTTATTTTATTTCAAGTCAATATATTTGATTTAACTAATTTATTTTAACCATTTTATTGTGCCTATTATTGATTTAACAATGCATCAAAAATAATAATCAATGGAAACTCTCATAAAGTGATCAATGAAGTATTGATTATCTACATCCATAATAAAAATGAATTATTATTTTGGAATAAATAAAATTAATATTTTTTAGATATTTAAAATTAAAAAATAAAAAAAAAAGGAAAACTTAAGCCAAACTAGGGTTTGCACAAGCAGACATAGGAGTTAAGTTCACCAATTTTGTATCCCTTTTAGGTGTTAATGATGGTTAAAAGTTAGAATGGATTATTCATAAACATTAATAAAACTATTTTAAATTAGGATAATAATTGAAAACTTGGATGAATGAATATTTTGAATTAAATGTTGAATTATTATAATTACATAAATACATTGAAAACAATAATTTGATTACATAATCACTAAGAAGAGATAATACAAAGATTATCTACAAATGTGTAGGTAGATATGAGATATGTAGAGATGGAAATAGGAAAGAACAAGATTAGGATATAGTCATCATATTTTGAAATATTATTTCTGGAGGCTTGCACACTTTCATCAAACTTGGGACACTTAAATCAATGCACTTGTCTTGATGTCAATGAATTTATCCATACAAAATACTCACTGTATTGAGGATAGAACACCTAAAGGTTTATGAGTTTTCATCACCTTTTTTGATATATTTTATCATGTACATATGATGTAGATGATTATTTAAGGATCAAACTATATATCTTCACCTTAGGTCTTTGTACCTTGACAAAAATGGGTTAGTAAGCTCATGAAGTTGAGCTGAACTCAAGGACCCCTTTGTCAATGAGAACTACCTACATAGCCACTAATCTAAATAAGGCCTCATATTTGTATTTATCCCCTAAGTGTTAGATTTTATGTGCACAAGGATGAATTAAGCTATATGTTAGGGCATGCAATGAACTAGTTTGTAACTTAACAAATAATTGTCATGGAATACTCTTTGAATTATTCAAACTTGGAATATGACTAATCTTATGAGTGTTATATAAATATATAATAATATGGTAGTTTTAAATACTTGAAAGGTGTTTTTATAGATGTATTATTCATAATATTTTAAATATGACTTGGTGATAATTAATGGTAGTTGTTTTATATTTATACCACTCCATTTGAAAATATATCATAGAAGGGATAAATTAAAAAAAAGTGGTTGATCAATATCATTAAAAATATTTTCAAACTAGATGAAATTTTTGGTATGAACATTAGATAATAATTTGGACACTTGTGTTAACGTAAGTGTTCCTATGTGGGATGCAATTTCCCAAAATATGCAAATTTTATGAGGATATAAAACTAATAGTGAGTGATATATATCAAGTTTTAAGATATTTTTACTATATAGGTTTTGTGGGTCATTATAAATGATAGGTTCAAACCATAGTATAAGTTTTCAAGCACAACGAGATGGTGAATGCAAGCCTTTTGATAATAGGAAGGTATAAAACTGAAGTTCATAGACTTGATATTTATTTGCTAAGTATACAATATTGAGATGCTAAATAAATACATTGTTAGTATCTACTTTGACCCCATTTAATATAGTAAAATATAAAGATGAAATTACTAGTTTAAAATAAATAAATGCATACCTATGTGTGTATAACACACTTTTCCTTTGATTTATCCCAATTTAATTATTTTTATGGTTTAGGACCTATAACCAAGAGCATGTATAGTATAAAAGTGCATATTATATATAATTATATATATTTTAAAGCCTTAAAAAGAAAGATAACAATGAAGGATTACACCTATGTGTTGATGCAGCTATGTTTCCCTTTGGTACTTTGAGTTAGTAAGGACTATTCCTTATGAAGTATTGAAGATGAGAGATGTTAAAAAAAAACCTTAGATATTTTAAGATTGATATTGGAAGTTAATTATTTCCCCATTCTAGTGTAAGGGTGAGTTGTTTCATGGCCATTGAGATCATTGAATCTCAATTACACAACTAAAGTGACAATACAAAAAAATATATGTTAAGTGGTATATCCAACTCAAGTTGAAAAATGGAATTAGTTTTAGGCCATTGAGTGAGTTCAATATAAACCAAACTACTAAAAGTATCCAATTTTTATAGATATAAAAGGCTCAAAATGGCACTTCCTGGTGAAAATGCCATTTTTTGGGAAACAAGTTTACATAATTTTGAATATGTATTTGAAAATTTTGGTGTTTTGACATGGCACATGCATTTTTAATGTGTCTAAATATGAATTATATTTCAAAATATAACCTATGATATGTAATTATGTATAATATCTATAAAAAATGTGAAAAACATGTCTCATGTCTATAAAAAATAGTGCAATGTGTTTATGATTCTAATCCATGTGTATATCAAAATCATGTAAGCTATATCAAATATTGTCAAATATCTAAAATATGTATGTGTGGATTCATGTATATATTAAATTCCCACACTAAGAACCCCCCCCCCCCCATTTTTGAGGTGAGTGGAATATAATATGGTAGTTACCTTCCATCAAAAGGATAAGATAACTAATATAATCTATGTATGAATCATGTAGCATATAAGAGTAACATGTGTGTGTGTGTGTGTGTGTGTGTGTGTGTGTGTGTGTGTGTGTGTGTGTGTGTGTGTGTGTGTGTGTGTGTGTGTGTGTGTGTGTGTGTGTGTGTGTGTGTGTGTGTGTGTGTGTGTGTGTGTGTGTGTGTGTGTGTGTGTGTGTGTGTGTGTGTGTGTGTGTGTGTGTGTGTGTGTGTGTGTGTGTGAATGAATCTCATAGTATGTGATCAAAACCTATCCTAAGATGCATGATATGGATCAAAATAATGTTTATAAAGTAACATATAATATTAACAAATAATTAATCATGTACATAAGAGAACTAAATGCCACACAAAAGGGATCTAAGGAGACCAAAAATAAGGGGCATATTTAAATGTCACACACATGAATGAATGACATATTAAAATGTCCAAATATGAAAATAAATCAACATACCATGTTGTAGAGTGTATTACAATAAATGATTAATCAAGAATTAGTCCAAGTAATCAAAGAGAAATGCAGAAAGATGTAAACACATCAAGCCAATTTATTTATGCAGGGTTGTTAATGATAATGAAGAATAAAATGAAAGAAAATAATAATAGTTGACTTCTAAAATTGATTTCATCACCCAAGAGTGGCTCCAAGTGTGTTCTCCCCTTGACCAAGCATCCTTGTCTTCATCAATAATGGTGGAAAACTCCTCCAATGTCTCAAGAACACTCCATAAAACCTAGACATATGATATTGAAACTATCTAATTGCCTATCAAATGAATATAATTCAAATATTAATAATACAATAATCAAAATAAAAATGAGTTGTGAATATATTTTATCATTATAACATTACAATACTTGAGCACAAAAATGATGTTCATGGTCTCTCTATTTATAGATTTTTATAATTGATCAGAATGAACTATGACCATCCATATTGAGATCAAGATGTGTGGCCAAGAATCCATTCAATTTTTTAGAATCAAATAATAAATTCCCTCATAATGGTTTAGGGAGAAGGGGCATTAATGAGTCATGGAAAGCCATGATTTAGATATTTTATTCATTTATGGCCTAGGGATGCCTTTCCAAGAAATGATGTCATTAGGTAATGTAGATATTAAGAATAAATTTCCAATATTGAATCAATCAACAACCTCCATGTAAAATCACTTAAGCTCTTGATTTTACTTAATTATCCTTAAACAATATTAATCAATATTTATAGAATCTTGGAAATTGGCCCTCAATGAATTAAAATGGTTAGAAAGTCATATTACTAGGTCATAATTTGACTTAGGAAGAATTGGAAGGTGATGTTAGATGCATTAGAATTGTATTCCTATTTAATACATTACCAACATAAAATAACAAAGGTATGTGATGTGTACTAATGAATTAGAATAAAAGAGTGATCTAGAGCACAAAAAGGTGAAATCATCATTTTTTATTGAAATGAATTGATCAAAGTTAGGTATCACATAAAATGAATTGCTCCATTTAGGGATACTTTATCCTAAATCAACACTTGTAAATGACAAGTTTGAACCATGTAGTGTGTTTTAGTGATTTTGACCTAAAATGTGTACTTGAGTGAAATTTGAGTAAATTGACAATTTCAACACAAATGGTGTTAGGAATTGGATGTCTACATTTTCCCCCTATTTGAGAAGGCATAGCTAGAAATTCAAGCAAAGCAATGTATTTTCAAAGAAAAGAGTGTCAATAAGAAAATGTAACTGACCCATAATGCCCCCTCAAGAGGACATACTAGGATGAAATAGAATGATGTACTCTTCAAAAGAGAGAGAATGTGAGAGATTAACCCATGGAATAGATCACATTCAGATGAGCTAATGATTACACACATTGATTCCATCAATGATAAAAATATAATTAGAGGTATAATGGGCCCCAAAAATAGGGGGAATTTAAAGGATTCAATCCAAACATTTAAGGGACACACTTTCAACACACCCAATTACGAGAGTATAAACTGTATGCTTATGAAATTAACCAATCCTGAGATAAGTTTCACACTAAAACATTACCATCATGGGAAAAAGTATGGAGATCTTGGAATTAGAGGAAAAGGAGAACATGATGTCCATAAAGAGATAATAAGAAGTGCCCCATTAGATTATATTTGATCTTGATAAGATAGTTGTGCCCTAATAGGGCTAATTTTGATCATTGATAAAGAATAAATAATGGTCTACCCTTATAGGAATGATTTGATTCAGATGTTGTTCAATTGTTATGCCATAGTATGGGCACTTGGCAAGCAATTAGCTCAAGAATATAACCTAATGAATAGATTAAAATGAGTGTGCAAAAATGTACATGTGATGGTAGAATGGATTGGAAAGCCACAAGAAACCAAGCACGTGAGAAGGCACAAAGTGATGAAAGAGATGAAAATATGAGTGAAGTATAGACAAGCTAACCTCAATAGAAATTGAGTGCTACCTAAATAGTCTACAAGACCTCATCTAATGTAGTTCTCCTAGGAATGAAATATAATAGAATGAGGGATGAAGAAAAATAACCAAAAGATCGATTAGAATCATGATGTATGAGAAGATATGCATGTCTAAGCATAGAGTCAAGTGATAAATTGCATGGTACTTAGATGCCTATTTTCATATCATGAGCATAAAGTATGCATAGTGATCTTGAGAAATATTCATTAGAGATTTTTTGATGTTAAAACTTTGAAACTTGAGCATAAAGTGACTGTTATAGAAAAATAAATTTGGCATAATAAGTATGAATAAATTAGAATGACATGGAATTTCAAGTATGTAGAGCCAATTCAAATGTGAATAAATATAACTAAGGATAATGGTAAATAATGATTAGAGTTAAAAATATTTACATTTAAAAAAAAAAAAAAATACAAAGAAAAAGATAAACATAAATTAACCTAACTTGAAATCAAGATATGATCAATCAAGACTTAAGTAGGAACAAAAATGATTAAAAACAAAAATCAAGAAAATATTAATGACATAGGATCAAGATATAAATAATAAAGATCTATGTGGACCATCAAGACATTATTTAACACAAAATATAAAATTGAAATCAAATATAAAAACAAGACACCGACACCAACAAAAATCAAATAAAAAAATGGTCTAAGAACAAATCAATAACATGAGATCAAGATATAAATAATCAAGATCCATGCAAACCATCAAGATGTTCTAAAACACAAAATAGATAAGCAAAAACATATAGGAAAACATAAGACCAATATGAGACAAGAATTAATGAAAAGAGAAAAGGAGAGGTGAGAAATCACAATACAACACCAAGAAAATACAACAAAACACCAAGAAAACACACTAAACCACTAAGAAAACTCAAATAAACACACACCAAAAAAAAACAAGTTAGTTCAGTTTAAAGACAATTATTCATACATGTGTGGAAGAGGAGTTACTTTCCACCACAACATAAATAAGAACCATGACACAAAATTTGTTCCTTAATTAAATAAGAATAATGACAAAAGGAATGGGAAAAGAGAACAAAAGGAAGGGATTAGTCGATCTGACTCCATATGTGAAAGACAAGTGGATGTTATCTACATAGTTTTATGGATGCATGTTCTAACATGAATTTCAAGAAAAATGTATTTATCCCAAGAAGTGAGATAGAAGAAAAAGTGATGACCAAAAACATATGATTAATATTGTATAAGAAAATGGAAGACTTGACAAATGAGATTGGTCTTTCAAAATGGTAAGGTGGTTGGACAAGAGAAAATAATTTCAAAAACATATGATTAATGTTGTATAATAAAATGGAAGACTTGACAAATGATATTCGTCTTTCAAAATAAGTGTGTGGGACAAGCTGACTTGAAAAATGGAAAGTCAATAGGATAAAATGCTTGAAAAATGGAAAGAGCATGAGGTAAAGAATGTATAAAGGCATAAGAAAATATTTTTTTTATTTTATGGATTAGTTATTTAATTTTTTTGGTATTTTCAAAGTATTCCTAATGTTTTTAGTGTTTTTGGGATAAAATATGCACAAGGTGGGACTATCTAATAAAGGAGATGCTCATCTAAGATTAGAAGTTCCATTAAAATAGGTAATTCAGATACAACAACCATCATGGATATAAAAAATGGACCAAATAACTAACTGATAGCTCCAATAATAGCTAAATCCAACTGAAACAACACATGATCACAAATTGGCAAGTGTGAGGATCCTGAAAAGATAGAATCAATGTTCACCAAAAAGAAGCAAATGTAATATAGAATAGTATGCAATGTGAAATTAACTTGAAGAACCTTGTGGTACAAAGATCGTAATCTAAGAAGATGTTCTTATTTACTTGTCTATAGAAGAAGCTACAAAATACTATTCTAGCTGAACTACTTTGTAGAACTAGTGTTGAAGGTGTTCATAATGCTAATGAGATATAATCAGGATCATAATTATTTAAGGGACAAAAGTGTTTAGGGTTAAAAATCCCAAGATGTAACAAATAATATGTTTCCCAAAGAGAATGGTCCAAATAATATGGTCCAAAAGAAGATGGTCCAAGATAGGATAAAAGGTGTCCAGAGTACCAACAGTTTGAAATATTTCATTATCTAGAGTCATGAAAGTAATAGGGTTCATGTGAGATCAATACAAAGTAGTAAAAAATAGTAATATACAAAAATTTAGCATAAGTTTCCCCCAAGTAAGGGGTTTTATAGATAATGACTCAAATATGTTCATGCATAAAACCTCTTAAGGTGCACAATATTCATGGGCTCTAGAAGTTCTTAACCATTTAGTTTATCCAGTTGATATGTCCCTGATCCATAGTTTTCCATGATAGAAAATGGTGCTAACCAATTAGGTTAAAACATATCTTTATTCTTGCATTCAACATATGTGTTCTTCTAGTTCTCTTTCAAGACTAAATCACCAATCTCAAATTCTTAAGGGAGAATGCACTTATTGTATCTTCTCTATAATCTATTCAGATATGCTTGCAAGTTTTCTAGGGTAGCTAAATACTTGAAATTAATAATTTCTATTTCTTATAGCCTTGAAACTCTATAGTCCTCATCATCTTCAATACGCTTCAGTGATACTTTCAAGGATAGTATCTTGATCTCTATTATGATCATAGCTTTTGTGCCATAGATAAGGGAGTATGGAGTGGATCTTATTAGGGTCTAATGATTGGTTCTATAAGCCTAAAGGGCAAGAAATATTTATAAGTGTAAATTATAGACCACATCATTAACAATATTCTTTAAAATGGATACTATGGTTTTGTTTGATGCCTCAACTTGTTATTTGCCTTGTGGGTTATATGGAGTTGATTTCTTGTGTTTGATCTTTAATTTTGTACAAAGAGCTTTGAAATCTTGGTTTACAAAGGATATACCATTATTAGATATAATATGGGTGGGGATGGCATATTGATAGATGATATTATAATGGATGAATATGGTTATTTTCTTATTGTTAATTTATGTGAAAGGAATAGCCTCAAGCCACTTTGTAAAATACTCGGTAGTTGTTAGGATATGCTTATGGCCATCTAAAGATGTTGGGTTTATTTTCCCAATGAGATCAAGGCCCATGTTGAGAATGACCATGGTGTTGTGATCAACTATATTGGTAAAGAAGGTACATGTATCAAATTTCCATGTTGTTAACAAAGAACTCACTTCCTTACATAATTTCAAGCATTAGTCTCCATTTTTGGCTAATAATAGCCTATTCTAAGGAGATTCTTTGCTAAGACTACACTATTGGTGTGGGGCCCATGCATTCCTTCATGAACCTCCGTTAGAAATTGTTTGGATTATCTTGAATTAAAAAAATGAAGAAGCATTTTATCATAGACTTTACGATTAAGTGTGTCTCCTAGGAGTGTATAACATGCTAAATGATGATGGAATAGTTTCTATTAGTTATTGGATATGTCATTTGAGAAAACATGATCATGGAAGTAGTTATAAAATTCTTAGAACTAGGAAACTTTATGTGAGGGATTAGGACCATCAATCACACATAGCCTCTCTAAATCTAGTATAACATGTGTAGACTAAAGAATATTTTCAATTAGGAACTGATATTATTTATCTCGACCATAAATTTATATCATGGAGCTAATTGTTTCCATTACATCAATTGATATGATATTTACTCTTGGAACTTGTTCAAACTATAGAGATTTAAAATAATATTTAATATTATCAACAATTTACTTGTAAGGAACAAGTTTGTCATCTCTAATTTGATACTGGTCAGTGGCTTTATTGATGATTAACTGGGAATCACCATAGACTTCAAGATCTGAATATCCCACTATATGGCAAGGTGAATCCCTATAATAACTACCTCATACTTGGCCATATTATTTATACAATGAAATTATATATGAAATGCTTTAGGAATTAGATCCCCTTGAGGTGTAATAAATAATATGTTGGCTCCAAATCCATCAAACATAAAAGATTAATCAAAATATAGCTTCCATTATTTAGATTCCTATGATGATTGTTATATTTCCTTAATAGAATCATCTAGAAAGTCAAATTTCAAAGGTTGACTATCTATGGTAGAGGATTCTACAATTTGATCAGCAATAACATATCCCTTGATTAATTTTTGATATTGATACTCAATGTAAAATTATATTAGGAGCAGAAACCATTTATCCATACATCCTTGAAGATCTAGTTTGGACAATAAGAATTTGAGAGGGTCCACCTTGGTGATGATAATAATTTTATTATTAACATATAATGCCATAATTTCCAAGTAGAAAATACCATATCCAAACACGCCTTCTCAATAGACATATAATTATGTTCATAAGCCACAAAAGTGTAGCTTAGATAATATACTACATGTTATTTACCTTGATCATCATGTTGGTCCAAAATTGCCCCTCATACATGCTCTATCACTGATATGTAAATAAGCAATGGTCTTCTAGGTGTTGGCAGTCTCAAGACTAGTAGATTACCCAAATATGTCTTGAGTTTCACAAATAATATTAATGATATTCATCCCATCAAAAATTTACCCCTTTCTTCAAAAGGTGGGTAACTATGTGGCACTTATTTTCCAATTAAGAAATGAACCTACATAGAGATTGGATCTTTCCTTGTAGGCTTCATAATTATTTGAGATTGTTTGGTGGAGGCATCTCCATAATGGCCTTGACCTTGGTAGGGTAAATTTTAATCCATATTGTGATATAATATAACCTATAAGTTTCCCTAATGTGACTCTAAAGACACATTTCATATAGTTTAAATGAACTTTATATTCACTAAGCCTCTCAAAGATTCTTCATAGAATGTCAGGATGTCCAACTCTTGTTATTGATTTTACTAGTATATCATAAACATAGTCCTCAATAATATCATGCATCATGTCATGGAAGATGATAATCATGGCACATTTATATGTGGCTCTAATTCTTTTTAATCCTAATGGCATGATTTGGTAATATAATGTTCCCCGCAGAGTGGTGAATGCAATCTTTTGTTGATCTTCTTCAGTTATTTTGATCTAATTGTATCCAAAAAAATTGTCCATTAAGTATATCATATCATACCCAATAGTTGAGTCAATAATCATGTTGATTTTGGGTAGAGGAAAATCATCCTTGAGGCATGCTATGTTGATATCTCAAAAATTAGTATAAATACATATACTCAACATCTTTTTATTCACTAGAACTATGTTTGAGATCCATTTATAATAATATAGTGGCATAATAAATCTTATTCCTAACAAAATTTATATATCTACTTTAACCAATAGGGTGATGCATGGATGGATCTTCCTCAATTTCTACGTGACTAGTTTACCATCAAGATCGACAACCAAGTGATGCACAACCAAGTCAGAGTCTAAGCCTAACATGATGGAGTATGCCCATGTAAAGATGTCAATATAATTTGTTAGGAGGGATATAATTTGTTCAAATTATAATTCACTAAGAAGATCTCTAAGATAAATAATTTTGTGATCCTCATAGTTTCCCAAGTTCACTTATATCTTGTTTTCCATGAAGAGTGTGGATCCATCTTCTAAAATTGTAGGCAAGGTATGATTATGATCATCTACTTCTACCACATATTATTTTTGTTACTCTCAAAGTTTTAGATAGTATGATGAATCAGAATCCACCATCTTAGTTAAAGTCTAAGTAGAAAAAACATCTATAAACTCAGGAGAAATACTCTCAAACATTTTATTTATTTTGAAGAGATGTTTGTACTATCTATAAAACTTGGGATAGATGAAACTTTTTCATCTTGAGGGGATGAGTGCCTAAAATTAGTTTTTCATTCAAAGTCTTATTTTTTTATTTACTTTTCCTTGATTGACAAGTGCCTCAAAGAGGTTTTCACTTGAAGATATTGATGTTTGATCTTTGTTTTGACTAATAAAGTTTGTCTACTTTCAAAATTAGGCATAAAGGTCTAATGAAAAATCAATTCCTTGTTTGTGATCACTAATGGGCAATCCATCTCTTAGGCCTATGTATTTTATATGTGAATCTTCATTCTGAAACTCATCAATTCATATGAACAAATTTTTTTGATCTTAATTAATGAGTTTGGGATGCCGAAGGCATAGGGAACAATGAAGGTTTACTTCAAGATGGGAAGCTCCAATGGTTAAGGTTAAAATGGAATTTGAATCAAATAGGTCTAGGTTAACAAGCTCACCAAAAAGGCTATAATGGGATGTTACATCACTACCAGGAATCTCATTACTAGTCATTTTGGAAGAGTCACTATCAAAAGTCATGATGTCACCCCTAGGTGGTATGTATCCAAGACTATGATTCAAATTAGACACTCTAATAGATATGGGTTTTAGAATTCCTTATGCTTATGGGCCAAGGCCTTTTCCTATATAATCAAAATGATCCATGATCTAGACAAGGATATGATACTTTGGATTCTGAAAGTAATTAGTAAGGCCTTTATAATATAACCAATCTCTCTCATTAAAATCATCTCAATCTTTCTTTGGTGCAATAATAGGTACAAAAACCATGGGTGGTTTTTGTTGTTGATCCTTTGGTTGCCAAATCATTATGGGTTAATTGGATTCTTTAAAATTTTAGGATTACTAAACATTTTTGGAGTTTTAGGCAACTTTACAACATGTAAGGCATCCTTAAGATTGCATGCGGACATACCCATGTCTTTAATAATAACTTGCCTCACAAGAGCTATGGGAAATGGATCAACCAAAGTGGAAGTAAGATCACTAGGGTTGATGTAATTAGATAGAGGTGGATATGAAACTATAGTCTTATTCTTCTTTGAAATGAATTTAGAACTTGGACAATAGTTATAATAATACAATTGGGCCTCAATATGTTTACAATATTCATAAGGTTTTTGATCATCGAGAATAATATCCTCAATCCCCTCATGGGGAACCTTAAGGCACTAATACAGGGTGGAAGGAATGGCTTGTACTTTATGGATCTAAGGATAACTAAGAAGTATGTTATAAGGTAATTCAATGTCCACAATATTAAGTAATGTATGATGTGAAGTGGACACAATAATGATTGGTAACCAATTAGTACCAACAGACTCCCTTTTGACATTAATGTAATCCTTGATAGTGATCATCTCTAGCTAAGTATCTTTTATAGTGTAGCCCAATCTTTATACCAACTTAAGAGATATGATGTCCAAACCTAAACCATTGTCTATAAGAACCCACATGATCTTATGGTTTTCAATGATTACTTCAATGTATAATGGGTTATTGTGGCTAGGTTTAAGTGTAGACATAAATTTTTGATCAAACATCACTTGATGAAATGAAGACAAATATCCCATAAGGTTCTAGAATTGTTCAAGGTTTATATCATTGGGAATAGTGGATTTTTATAACAGATTATTCAGGATAGTTCTATGAACTTTAGATGTTTGTAAGAGATCCAAGATGGAAATATTTATAGGGGTTTTTCTCAATTGGTTTGATATACTATAAGGCTTTTCAACATTAAGATGAGATATCTTGGCTTTAGTTGGGATAGTAGTCAGCTTTGGATCTGTTGGTGTAGTGTTCACATTAAGTTCTAGGGAATACATAGTTGAAGGGCCTTAGAGATTAACTCATGAGCATATATTTGGGACTATGCATTATAGAGGTGGTAGAGAGCCAATATAATCAAAAGATGAAGGAAAAGGGATTTAGAGGATGACTCATAAGCATCTAGTTACATTGATGCAATTTTGAGTCAGCAAAGAGCCATTATAATTAGAATAAGGGTGTTGTTTAGAAATAGTAACTTGTGCAAATAGAGTTGTAATAGAATTATGCAAAATTGATGTGGTATTACTATAGAGAGAGGTTGTTGACCCTATAATGAAGGTTCTCATACTATGAGGAGAATGAGATGGTTCATGTGGATCAATAGTAACAATGAAAATATGGTCTATAAAAATGTATCCCATGATATTATTATAGTCTTAACACACATTATTGTAACCCACATTTGAAGGGGCCCCGAAACCCTTTAACAACGAGCAAAAAGAGAGCTATATAAGCCCACAGGCAACGCCTTAAAAACACTACTTAGAGGTAGTAAACACAGACATAGAATAGTCCTGAGACCTAGAGATTCAGCCAAACAAGGCCCAAAAAACAAAAGTCAGAAAGAACAATAAATAGAACACTAGCAAAATAAAACCAGAGATCAGTACCAGTTTCTTAACCGAAAAAAAGGACCAGATTATTCATCCAGTTCCAAAATCAGCTTCCTGACTTCTTTTTCTTTCAAAGCAATTTCCTGAGTGGAAGCCTCCAGCAAGTCTCCTTTTTGTGTGTCTTTCTTTTTGGAGCTTTGCCTTGTCCTCTTGCAGGGACCCTCTATTACTTTCATCTCTTCATTGGCTCATTTCCCAATATTGATTGTGGCTGCACAGATGTTGGATGTAACTTCATCCATTTTCTTTATATTTTCCTTTATAAGCTCCCGGAGGTTGTTTTCATAAACTTTAAGCTTCATAGGGATCTCGCTTAACTGGTTTTCCACATTGTTAGTATGGGTACTATGATCATGATTATGCTCATGCTGATTACGATTGTGACCTTAAATTTGGTTTTGATTCTACTTATATCCTTGGTTTTATCATTGGTTTTGATTCTTCTTTGGTGTCAGTTGATTATGTTGAGGAAAGGGGTCTTTATAGTTCCCATATCTTGATTTGTGTCCTGATTAGGGGATAGTTTAATCTCAATTTCACCACTTTTAATGAGATCTTCAATAATATGTCATAAGTGGATATAATGATAATCACCATGACCAACAACAAAATGAAAGTTTCACCATGCATTCTCTTTGTACTAATATGGTTTTAATTGATCTTGAGGAAATGGCCTTGGTACTAGACATATAATTAGGTTAGGTACTATGATATTTTGGAACACTATTTTGATTGGTTCTCCTAATTTTATAAAGACCTTGAAACTACCATGGTTTTCTCTCCATAGATGTTGTCTCTACAAGTTAGGTGGTAGGTTAGGAGGAGCCAATTGTAAATTTGGTACTAGTAGAGCCTACACCATTTGTACATGCCTTGTTTTAGTCACACCATTTCTAACCATGCTCTTATTCTTGTTAAAGACTTTAGGCTTATCTTACATAACTATCTAACTATAAGGTGGGGTCTAATTTTATGTTTGATAATATGAAAATATGTTAACAAGGCCCTTGGTAATAAGGGATTTATCAATTTATACACCCTTGTCTATGATATCTTCAAATGAGTTACCACAAGATAGACGTAGATTATGTGTGACCTTAGGATGTAAGTTCTATGCAAATATATCCACCAGCTATTTTTTTGGAAAATTATGTTAAAAATGACTCACTAATTCTCTCCATCTCTATAAATATGTGGTAAAGATTTTTCCATCTTGTTATTTGGCTTTGCACAAGTCAACAACGGTCAGTTCATACTCTATGTTTTACGAGAAATTATTGACAAACTTTTTAGATAAGTCATTCTAATCCATAATTGATCCCTTGGGTAACTTAAGTAGCCAATCTAAATCTTGTCTTACTAAAATTTTTAGAAATAATTAGAGTAAAAATATTCTACTATAAGCCACCTCTTGGCATAATACAAATAATTATTGGATGTGTTCACATGGGTCACCATTTCCTTTGTATTTATCAAATTTGGGTACCTTGAAATGATGTGGAAAAGAGACTTGGAGAATGATTAAATCATATAGATATTGACATATCTTGTCAAATTTGTAATTTTTTATCCTATTCCTAGTCTCCAAATGTGACACAATCTCCTTCATGGAGTTCCACTCTTGCATGTTTGGTGGATTCATGGGTAGAATATAGTTATGTTAGGGTGGAATGTTCCCTGTTGATATTGTTGTTAGGGTGTAATGTTCCCCTATTATTGCATGGATTTTTTAGGGATGTACACCCTATGTTTTATGACTTGGTTTTGATTTGGTACTATAGTCAAGTAAATATGTCATTGATTCCTTAGAATCTATTGCCTTAAACTATATGTGTTTTGTTAATTTTGGTGTGTCCTTGGTCTATTCACCAATTTCTGCATGGTTAAGAATAACTATCCAAATTGTCTTGAGGGATATCCTCAATTCAAATTTAATGTTTCAGTCTCTTTATTTGTAAAGTAACTAGAGGTTCTTGAGCTTCTTAATACATCATTATTTCATGTAGAGGATCGTCAAGTGATTAAAACCTTAGGGAAGTGATGGAGAGGCCTAATTTAAGGCACCAACCAATCAATTTATCCACATGATAACTTCAATAAAGTGACATTTAACACTAAACATGACCTGTATGTCAAGATAACTAGTAACTTGGTGAGATCATAACTTGACAATAGAGAGATTTCTACCACATGTAAATCAAATTTATATCAACACAGTATACCAAAATAATGAAATCTAAAATCTTTCTTTTATTCATCTCAAGAGGTTTAAAAGCTCAATCTTGGGAGAGTCTAGTCATGCCAAAGAGGGATAGATTTTAAGGCTTAGAATCCTTTATATATGTAGAATGGGAATGAGAGAGATGGGGAACATGTGTGTGATAATAGAGGATTCATTAATGATCAAGAAGTGTGGTGAAAGTTTATTGATTGTTTTTTGTACACATGCTTTCTTCCAATCAAAACTAATCCTTTTCAACAAGTTAACCCACATTTGGCACCAATAATATTTAAGCTTCATCATTTGCTGAGAGATCCACTAAAATACAAGGGTTTGTTTTTCATGATGAGTCATTACTAAGTTTTTTAGAGAAAATAACTTTAATATTTGAATAGAATCAACACTCCAACTAATTCACCAACCACCAGATCTCTTTGTTTTGACCCTCCACACCATCTCCACTTGCTACATGCTATAAGGACAAAGTCATTATATCATTAGGCCTAATAAATCCATCACCATGTTTAATTTTGGTGACATTAAGTACCTACTATCAAGGATATAACCATGTCTATAGATAAGACATTTTTCCATAACTATATATCTAGCCTTACTCCATATGCGCATAAGTCTTTGTTATAGATTGAAAACTAATCTAAATTATTTGTTTTCATATAGCTACTATATATCGATAAAATATTACAATCTGCATAGCCTTGTTATTTATCTCCATTAGGTCTAAATAGACCCATTCTACTTTTAACTTTATAAGAACCAAGAATTCATTATATGCATAATCATAGAATAATACTACAACTTTGGAAAATGGGATCAAAAAGTTCTAATTATTTTCCCATAGAGCTGTAAAATTGATTTAAAGGTGATGGAGCCTCATTGGTAATGGATTTTCACCATTAATAACCTTGACTATATACCTATGTTCATTTAATGGTGTTTGATTGAGCTCCAATGGTAGTATATGACCATAAAAACATTATTCCTAATTTGACCTTGGTCACATGTTCAACCTCCAATTGAAGTCATTTGATTTTAATTTGAATTTTAATCATTGATCTTGATATAGAACTCTCATACTATGCCAAGTATAAGTTTCTCATTTGATTTGTAGGATCTTGATGACTCTTTGACCTCTCATGCACTATTGATCTTGATATGTATGATCAAATGTGATCCATTAAATTTATTTCTAGTTTAACATGCTTGTGACACTTGGTAACTTCTCATTCAGATTTGAGATCCATTTACTTGTTGACTCAAATATCATTGTTGATCTGATCTATATGAGTTAATACGTGTCATGGATCTTGGGACCCACTAACATTTGTTAGATCACTGCTCACCATTAGATATTTTTCAAGACACCTGATATCTTACCAATTGTCACCTTCTCACTAATACTAACCATTTTGACTTGATTCTCACCATCGATCTCTTCATTATGATTAAATATTCACCATTAGATCTTGGGACCCATTGACATCTATCAAATCACCGCTCACCATTAGATCTTGATCTTATCTCCTAAGATTTGGACACTTGTCAGTCTTACATTAAATCTAGGTATATTTTAATTCCAATGGATATTTCATGAAGATTAAACTTGACATCTATGCATATATTTCATTCTTCAAGTCTAAATTTAAATGCTTGTAACTTGAGATAACAAGCTCATCAAGTTATAAAATTTATAGAGCATGATCATGGGACTAAGAAATTGATGTCTATGTAACCTATTGTCTATGTTCAAACTCCTAAGTGAATTTATTAAATGCACAATAAAGCTAACCCATTCATTTTTTTATGATGTCCTACTGATGGTATGATTTTTAAAATATTGTATAGGTCATTTGATCATTTACTCAAAAAGTAACTTTGCTCATCTATTCAATCCAAGAAAAATCTTGATATGTGGGAGAAAAAATTGGCCAACATCTTTAGCAACTTAATTGGGAAGCATGCCTATTATTCTTGAGAACCCAGACCATTTGCTTTGTCTAGGCCATTAGGTATGGAGTCTTTTCTCTAGTTCAACAATTTGATCTGAATCAAAAACTGATGGACCCTATGGATAACCTCTCTTGAAACAAATAGGGATGAAAAGTAAAAAAATAATACAAATTTACCAAGGCACTTATTGAAGGGAAACACATAATAAAAAGGAAATTAACCTAAACAAAGTAAGGACCACTAACCTAAGAAAATAGGGAAAACAAAACAAAAGGGAAGTAGACTACTACTTGTGCTAATCACTTATTGAAACAAAACAAAAACTGAAAAACTAACTTGAAATAAGATTATTTCATCCAAGATAAAATATAAATATATTTTGTGCACCTTGGATATTTGAAACATGTTTGTTTTTCCTTGATAGCTCTCTTCTACAACTAAGACCAATTGGATGCTCATATATTCTTGATGATGCAGTTGGGTCTCCTATCTATGTTCTTAGGTACATGGATTAAAGATATGGATCTAAGAATAAATAATAATCCTCCCAAATTTATGGACTTTATAGGAATAACATCAATTATTCTACATTCATGTAGTGTTGATCATGAACATATAGACCAAATTGACCTATCCCTTTTGATATATCTACAAGGTTGATCTCTAAGGGAGCTAGATCTAATATCATAAATTTTTAAGGTCATTTTAGTTCATTATTAGCTTCCAATAGTATAGATATGTCTAAATTTAGAGGGAAAATTTGACAACCATGTTTGAAAATTTTAAACACGTCATCTCTTGAGAGAACAATTTGCCTCTTTCTTGATGGTAACACTCTTTTTATCCTCATATTGATAAATCAAAATTGCTTAATCTTCAACATCAATATGATGACTAAGTATACTCTCAAATTTATCTTATTATTCACCTTTTTTTTATTAGTGCTTGTATTCTACTACTTCTATAAGATCTTATTATTCATGATGAATGGTATCTCTTAATTTATCAAAGAACTCATGGGAAACACCTTCAACTTTTATGATTAGAGTGTTAACCTCTTGAACATTAGTAACCTCCTCTTCATGTACTTGTTCTTACACTTGCATCTCAACCTATATCTTAGCTTTCTTATTTACTTGTTCCATATTTTCATTATTATGAAAGACTAAAACATGTTTGTCCTTGTGAAGTGGTGTCCCAATCATGATATATTCTTCTTGGTCACTCAAGTCACCTTCAATTTATACTTCCTTAGTTACATCTTCTTGATTTACCTAATAAATAAGAGTCTCTCTCTGAAATATTGGCATAGCATATCCTTGAAAAAATTTTAGTAAGATGAGAAAATTCCAAATAAGTTACCATAGTTACCTAATTTTTCTCATTGAGATGATCTTCTTAGGTCACCTTCACGTCCTCTCTCTATTTATTTACTTCTTGAATTGATTTACATTAATGAAAGGATCTAATATTTTGAGGGGAAAGGAGTGGAGGTTGAATGATCTCTTACTTGATCTTGACTTTAGAATCTTGGCCTATGCCTAATTGTTCTTCCATCTTTGTTGATTATTAAATCTAATTCCAAGTCATAAACTTAGGTTTAGAAACCTCTAATTATGCACTTGTTTTTTTTATGGGTGAGAAATAAGGATTTTGATTTTGTATTGATTTTGTAGATGCTATTGAATGTTGTAGATGCTGATTGGCAAAATTAATTTTCTTGTCTAAATTATCCTCAAAATCTTGGAATAAATCACTAGAGATCTCTTCTTGTAAACTTGAAGATATAGGATCCTGTATGGTCTCCTAAGAAGCGTAGATATTAGTATCCTCAAATCATGTGTGTCCATCCTTTTGAGGCCTTTCTTGCATATAATTCTAGGTAGGAATGTTAGGTAAGGTCTGAAAGGACTCTTGAGGGCTATGGTAAACATTGGTTTATTGATCATAAAGATAAAAGGGGAGCTTTATGGGAACAAGCTACTATAAATGATGACCCTGGGGTTTCTCATAAGCTACCAACCTCTCTTCAATGGCTACTATTAGACCACCAATGTCTAAAATATCATCACTAAGCTTTAAATGTCCTTGCCTAATGAAAGTTACAATACCTCTTTAGCCTATTGTGAATTATCTCTCATGAATTGTATTTGATGCTTGTATATCTCCTCTCTATATATCTTCCTATTGTATATACATATCATCTCTTTCTCATATCTAATAAGAGTTTTTATTAAATCTTGAGATGGATTGATAGCTCTGATCAAGAAGACAACAAGATTCATCAGGATTGTTACAGGATTGGTAAAGGTCACCATATTACTGGTAAGGATCTATATATGGTTGGTGATGCTCATCATAAGGCTGATAGAGATAATGATAGGGTTGAAATGTGTCATGAGGAAGGTAATATCCATACCCTTGACAATAAGGATCATGATAAACTTGATAAGGACCATCATATATTTGATATAACTCTTGGTAAGGCTAATTGGGCTAATATGGATCATGATGATCATATTATAATTATGTAAAAGGAGGTGATTGATAGTGGTATTCACCATATATATTCATATTAACCTCATATGTCAAATGAGATGCAAAACTGATCAAAATCTTCAATGATACATACTTTGTCTAGTTATAACTAGAAGATTTGATTTAGAGTTTCCATTGGTGCTTACTTGCTTCCAAAATATGATTAGAAGAAAGACACAAAAAAATTTAATATATGTATTTGAGATTGAAACTACTAGATGTAACTAGAAATGTCTAACTAGATATGTCTGCTCTATGGCCACTCAGTTATATTATGTAGCTCTTGGCCACTTGGGAATGCTAACCTCTATATATGGAGTAAGGTATGAATCTGATGTGTAAACTAAAACATGGTGTCTAATGTATATAGTTTAGATAATGACATGGGGTTTTTCATTTGATTTGATTGATCAATGTGTAATCAAGCATATATAAACAATGTGTCATGCACATGCCCCTAAATCTAATATTAAAACATACAAATTTTAAAATGAGTTTTAATAGTCTATATCTGAGTATATAAACCAAAAATTGGATTATTCATGCTATTCATGATTCCCCCAAATCCAATAAAATTGGTATGAATCTAAACTAAACTGACCTAAAACTAGTAAATTTTTAATTAAACCTATGCAAACTTGGAATGTACCTATTGTAATTTTTTTTCAATCTATAATTTTATAAAATTGGGGCTACTTGACATTTATGCAATATCTTGGATAATAGATACATGTGTCAGTAGTGTCCCAATTTGGGCATTAGTGTCTGACTATTCTAAATTTTGTGCAACTATAACTTATTTCTATGTCACTATTTCCCACTATGTTTACCTAAGTCTAATTTTTGTAATCTAAACTTGTGTGTTAAAAATTATACTATGATTATGTTATGATATCTTAATCTTTATGATAAGCCCCTTTCAAAGCCCCATATTTTGAGGGGATTTGTTGAACCTATGAAATAACTATCCTCAAAATAAAAAGTTATTTAAAATGTGTGTTAGCCTGAGCATATATGATATCTTTGTAATAATCCTATTTAATGTGCATACATAACATATATATGTAATATAATGGAATCATAAGTTTGTAATGTGTGATGTATGTTATGTCAAGCATTCACACGGATATAAAAATAGATATAACAATGTATGTGAACAAAAAAGAGTAATAACTAAGTATCTACCTAAGGGAATGGGACATCAAGTCCATAACATCACCTAAGTAGGAAGTATAGATACATGAGTTCCTTATGGAATATAAAATTGGAGTGTGTGAAAATAAATGAAAAGTGTCATGGCCATGATGCATATAATAAATCATACATACAACACACATTAGGCACATAAAGTAGGCCCAGGAGACATAATATTGGGGACATGGGCACATGTCACTAAATCTAAGAAAGTAAGACATAGAAGGACATGTTCAAATGTTCACATATGTAAATAATAATAAAGTTGGCTTAGAGTCACATAGAAAGACATGTTCAAATGTCTGCATACAAAATGAAGAAAGCACACACAAAGACATGACACATGTCTAAAGCATACATATAGTGAAAAAAAGTAGGATGGATCCATAGAATAATTGTATATTTTGCCTGGAATACAAAAGGAATAAATAAATAATCAATTATAAACTAGTAAAATTAGAAATAAAAGTATGCATAAACATGTAATACAAATTTGTCTAAGAGCTAAGATATATATGGGCTGAGTCTAGAGAAGTAGTATTCTATAATTAATCTAAGTAGGTGTATCATGACCAAGATAAAGATATAACAATGATAAATCTATGGTGTAATGTTTAAAAATATGTAACATGGTAATCAAAACTATGTATAGGGTGCGCTAAAATGGGTGAATGCGTAAAATGAAGAACATATGTATCTATATATATGCCCATAGTGGGTAGATAATAGAAAATCTAGATCAGTGTAGTAGACTTGAGTCCTGTAAGAATATAAGAAAACTCAAAAATAACAAGTGAATCTTGTATGTATGATAAAACTAGTTATACTAAGATAAATAGCATATTTAGTGTATGTAAGATATAAGGAGAATAAACATGGAAATGTATACAATATATAATTTTATGTTTTCTGAGTAAATATTTGAATGTTTTTGTGTTTTTGAAATATTGTATTTAATTTTTATTTTTTTATGGATATAAGATATATACAATGAACATGAAAATGAAACTATATACAAGTAATGATAAATAATGAAATTTTGTACAAGAATGGAGGAACAATACTAACTGATGAGTCTCATGGGAGACTCACTATCAATGTGTTTTGTGTCAAATAAAGGAATAGTGATTATGTTTTCTATATGAAAAGGTAACTAAGGTCCCATAACCTATTATATTGAGTGATCTATAGTTGGCCCTACCTATGAATTGGTGTTAATAATCCATGAAATTGATTATGGTGTCTTGTGAACTATAGGGATCTTAGGGACCCATCTGTTAGAAGATGTTGTAACTAAAATAATTTCCATATGCTAATAACCCTAATAACTCAATAATATTAATCTCAAAATAAAATGAGTAGATAGAGGCTCTCTAAAATCTACAACATATCTCTAATGCAGGGGTATCTCTCATAATGGTCTCCATAAGAGTGTGTGTACATGGAAACACTATAGAAATAGACCTCACCTACATTGGTGGCTTCACTAAACTCTATGGTGTAATGATAAAAACTATGGTTAAATATGTAATTGGTAATTGAGATATAATTAGTAACTAGGTTATAACTAGTAACTACAGTGTAACTTCCTATGAAGTACGTAGAGGTTACTCATATGCAAGATCCTCAACTATGATCACCTGATTTATATGTATATATTTAAGATATTTGTGCATAGTGGATGGGATGACTCATAATTAGTGTATCCATGGCCTACCAGTAACATGCCAAATGGTCTTACACTAGGTTAAATTAAGAATCTAGAGGCCACACATACTTGTCCAACTTGTAGTAGAAGTACAATATTCTAGATGGAACTTTGAACATGACATTGAAACCATGAATATATATATATATATATATATATATATATATATATATATATATATATATATGTATATATATATATGTATATATATATATATATATATCCTTTTTTAAATACCCCAAATGTGTTATAAGTACATTATTATGCATGTTAATACTTGATGAATTTTTAACCATAATACTCTAAATAGGATGATGATCTATATAACCTCGTACAAATAATGCATATAAATCTTGATCATAATCAATGATCTCCTGATATAAGAATGTGATGAGTGGTGTAGTTGGTATTGTATTATGATACACATCTATGATATTATGTAGAGGGTTTGCATCTTTTTTAGTAGTGTGATATAATTTTGATCATGGATGTGCTTGATACATGTAGTGAACGGCTATATTTCCCCTACCTCATTTTTTGTAAGCTTTAAAAATGAATCTAAGAATATTTTTAATAATTTAGCTTCCATTTTTTTAAGCTTTGGGTGCCTTTATGGGTGTGACCACATCAATTATGTTTTCCTCTATCAAATATTTTATCTTATATTTCAATGTGATTCATCAATTTGTTGTATGGTCTGCTTCCCTATGATATTCACATAATGCATTGGAATCATAGTTTTTTAAAATAGGCTTTGTCATATCAACCTATTTTATGGTAGGGAGAGATATGACATCATATTCTATGAGCTACATTAAAATACGTGTTGGTGATTCTAAAAATTTGGTGAAAATTCTCCATGGAGGAATTGATAAAACCAACCAATGAGATGACTTTGAAGTTGCATTAACTATGGCCTTTGGATCACTCTTATTTTTAGTGGTTGTTACCTTATATGGAGGTTTAATATAACTCTTAGTATTTTATTTTGATCTACTTGTATATTTTAGTTTACCCATGGAGAGGAGATTGACTTATCTTTATTTAACTTTGTGGCATAAATATGTGAAAGTTGGAAACTTCTTAAATAAGATAACATCATGTAATGTTTGTATTAGGATCTATTTAAATATATCTTAGAACTATATATCTTTCATGGGTGTTGTCAAAATTTCCAATATAGTATTATATATCAAGACATATTTTACAATAAGCTCATTTGATTTTTTTAATTTAGTTATGCTACTTGAGAATATGATATCTTATCACTAATGTTAATTGAAAAGTGTGATAAAAACAGATCTTCCAATGGATTTATTGGGGTGATAGAATAATTTTTTATATCATAAAACCATTGTAATGCATATTATTTTAAGTTTCATGGGAGAAACTTAGTGAAGAGACAATCATTGGACATGTAGTCTAAACATGCTTCGTGAAAAGCTCAGAGATGGTGCTCTGGGTCACCCTTATTATCATATAATGTAAATTTAGGTGACACTAATATATATGGTAAAGGAGTTACAATGATATGATGTACCAAAGGTGTATGTAAAATAACATGAGAATCCAAGGCATGTGATGGCCTAGTATCTCCCTACTCAAGATGTAATACCTTAACCTATAAAGAATAAACCTCATGTAAATGGGATTGTACATATGGAGAGAAGGAACTAGCCATAAGAGGTGTATCTATCGCTTAATTTTATCAAGTTAATAATGGTTATTGTATAATATGAGTTAGACCCAAATTAGGTGTAACAATGTTGTTATTTGGGGGAGTAGAAGATTGACCATTATTTAATTTTTGATGTTCTTCATGGATAATATTGATAAGGTCATCTTGCATATCTGAATGTTTGGAAAAAAAATCATGAAATTGTCTCTTATAAGTTTCATCAAATTAGTTGTTTAATTATGCCATTGTAGGTTGGGGAGTAGGAAAATAAACTGTTGTATGTTTTGAACCTTTATAGAAATTTAAGCTATGTAAGATTGCAAGAATTAAATACTAAAAAAAATAAAAATTCTATAACTAATGTCATAGCAGTGAAAAAAAGGGATAAAACCCTTAAAACATCTAAGGTTAGGGTTTTAATAGTATTCAAAGTAACTCAAGTTCATCAAATGTTTTAACCTTCTAGGACTTAGATGAAGGTAAATATAATGTTGTTAAGGAGCTGAGTATAATAAATTAGGGTATAAATATGCAATAAATGTAACCACTCATTTGTTTTATAATTTAATTAATTCAACCTTTCTAAGAATATTAATAAATAATATAAAGGATAACTTAGCAAGAAAATGATTGAGATGGATGATCTAGAGGCTTAAAACTAAGGTAGAGGTTAGTCTAAGTGTCATAAATAGGATCAATGTATCAAAACCCCTCCTAGATAGTAGCAACCTAATTGGATAGTAGTTTCATGTGGTGTTAGTGTCCTTATTTTAGTGGTAATGTCCTCTATGTAGAACTATTTTGAGCTTCTAGGTGCACCTATGTCTGGGTTTGTTAATCATGTTCTCGTGTGTAAGAGTTGTATATCTTTGTAGATGACCCATTTTCACTACTTATATGAGCAAAACCTAATGCTCAATTTTTATAATGCATCTATTTGATACAAGTAGAAAAGTGTGTTGTTAATATGATATGATACACATCCTCAACACCTCATTATGATGAGATTTTCCTACATACCAATACTCTAAAGAGGTATCAAGCCTGATGTAATTCTACCTGCCTAAGTTCTAGTGAAAATGCAAATGAAGTTAGTATTATAATATAATTGAGTGCTTTGAATATGACTGATATTGTAAATCTGAGTAATCTAAGACTAAGAATGTTGTATATGGTTGTAAGTAAAATTAGGGTAGAATAAGGATTGATAAACTTAATTTTGCATTACTTATTTTAAGTTTGTATGTGTAATTTACATATAATTTATGTTTAATGGTTAGATGGATAAAATTCATGTGTATATATTGTTTTGGTTCTTGTGAATGAATTAAAATATTTCTAGGATAACCCTTGGTGGTCTAATATTTTAAAATATATCTTTTGTGGAAAATAGAGGGAAAGGACAATAACACCAAAATTGGGACACTAGTGCCATGTGGCATTATTATCCCTATTATAATGATAGTGTCTAAGTGGCAGACCTTGAGGAATGAAGGGATTAGATGTAAAAATAATGGTCTATACTACTTTAGGGATGTCTAGGGATAGTTATGGCCTACACAAAGTCTAGATAAGTGTGAAAATAGGCCCTAAGATAGTCTAGGGCTAAGCTAGGTATGGTTGGTCTAAATTAGTACTCTTAACACTCAAGTGTCTTTTTTAGGCGATTACAATAATGTATAAATGATCATTATGTAATGTAACTTATATCAATCATGATCAAAGAATAAGATGCCCCTAATGTAGTGTGTCTATGAGAAATGGAAAAGGTACAATATATGTATGTGCATGTATCATGTATTTGGTGTATGCATGTATCACACTCAATTATGTGTGAAACATGTGTATATTTAAAATAGATGATATGTTATATACTAACATAAAGTAAACAACATAGATGCCAATGTTTAATATTTTTATTTTTTATTTATTTGAATTTTTTTATATTCTTGAATATTTTATTTTTTGAGTTTTTTTTATTCTTTTTAGAAAGAATAATCCAAGAATTATGCATCATAAAAGGGTGTAGGACCACCTTATTATTTTATTAATTCTCATTTATAGTAACACATTACCAACTCCTCTATATTTTCTTGCATTTGGTTACCATAAGCCACTGGTAATGGTTCATCACCATATCCATCATGTTGTGTATGAACCTCCCCACCCTCGAATGGAGATGTGAGTCACACATTTTTAGTATAAACTATTGAATTTATGTCAAATAACCATTACTTCCCATAAATAAATTTCAAATGTGGCATTTAATCCAATACCCATATGATCATAATAATGACCTATGGTCCACATGCAATAGGAAATATAATATATCAAAAAGATATTTGAAAGAGTATGCAATGTGTTAAATCCTTTGTAGTATGTCATAATTATTGTAAACATGAATGATGTAAAATTTTTACCAATTGTAAATATTAATACCAATATTCTCATAATAGATCCATTTTATGTTTGTAATAATGGTTATATCTTCTTGTTATAAGCACTTTCAAATATGCCCCCTTGTACTTTATATGCTAGAATTATTTAAGATTAGGGATTTTTTCTATTGTACCATCATAAATCATATGCTCCTTTCATTTATTTCTAATTTTTGAACATAGTTTTTAAGCCTCATAATGATTTATATCGTGTCCTATGAGTCGATGATAATTATAATATGGTGATCCATCTTTTTGGATGAGTATGATATCCAACTTGTGTCTATTAAGAGGTAAAGATATCATTTTTTTCTCATGTAGCATAGAAATAATTATGTTTGGAACTTCTTATCCTATAGTAATTTATAACATCAATTATGACAATCTAAGAGAAGGCTCCATGTTATTCACATGATGTATTTGACTTTGTCCCTTATAATTTTGGTTTAAATATTTTAATTAATTGGGATGGATTGAATAACAATAATTTACATGTTAATATGTTAATTTTGTCTATCCCTTATTTTTATTTGGTTATGTATATTCTGGAGATGGAGTTTGTACTAGGACCTCTAGGTGTGAATACTTTAAGTGAAGGATGTTCAAGTGGATTAAAGATTTAGGTTTTAAAAGTGTGTATTTGTCATGTCATGAGGTACATCATCTCTATTATCATAATAATATAAAACATTTCCATCTTGTTGATTGGTATTGACCAATATAAAAAGATCAATTTTTTGATCTTATTATTTTGATATCCTTGGTTCCTTTTGTAATGGTTATTGTTTAGATGTGTGTCAATGTTCACCTTAGTAGTTAGTGTCTTATGAGTATATTGAGGTAAATTAGTTATTTTTATTAATTCACATATCTCATAAGTTGGTTTAATTTCAAGTTGATTATATTTTGTTTTTGTGCTAGTTTTAGAACCTCCTCTATGTCAGATTGTATCATTTTAAATTTTTTGAAGGCCTCAACATCAGTAGGCATGGTCCATAATGTCCCATAATGTATTAATTTGACACATCTATGTAATGTAAATGGCATAAAATTAATTATGTGTATCCAAGTTCCACCCAAGAGTAAGTTATAATTCAATGAAGAGACATTACTTATAATATAGGTGGTACCATTTTTGGTTGCAATATCACATCTAATGTGATTTGGCCAATTGGTGGGCTACATGAATTGTAAAACTCTTCAATATGAATGTATAATTTTTTTATAAGATAGGTGACAATGACCATTGTTTTTGATTAAGTAAGGTGGAAAACTAGGGGATGAACCCTATATAGTCAAAAAAGACAAGAAGGTAGGCAAACAAAAGATGCCAGCATAGAAACAATGGCACAATCGAGAAACACAGTCAAGAGCAAAATGAAAACAACGAAAAGACCAGAGTCAAAAAGTATGAAATTACATAACTATAGAAGTAACAAGATCTTTAATTTCATCATTCTTTACATTGTCATCATTCCCAAGATTACCCACCACTTCCAACATAGACATATTCAGTAGAATTGTATTTCTAAGGCCTTTGGTGAAGACCTTTTCCAGCTTTTAAATTCAGTCCTTCAAGGCCCCAATTTTAGTTTTCCAATCATTCTCATTCTCCATATCGTCACTAGCTTCCTCGACATTAATCTTCCCCTTATTGTAAAAATTTCCCATAGAGTCAACACCCTACTCTTCAGTGACCTCAAAAACCTGAAAAGCCTGTTTCCCTCCCGTGTCCTCAAAAATTTCCTGGATTTCCATCTCATCAGACTCTTCATCCTGTGTTGCTTCGTCAGAAGCACTTTTTGAATAATCAATCAGCTTGGCCTTTAAGGCTAATTTTCCAGTGATCCTCCCCAACCTGCGCACTCCAGAAGGGAAACCTTCGTTACTTATTTTGGGAGGCTTGTGAGGTTTGCCACTTTGGCCCCCTATGGCCCTACCTAGATTCCTATGGGTCCCTTTTGTATTCTCTTAAAAAATTATTTTTCTCCATCAACCTTCCTCTTCTTTCCATTTTTACTTGCAAGGGAGCTGGGGGTATTAACAGGAGTCTTAACAGGGGTGGATACAGGGGCATCATTAGTTTTGGTAGGAGCAGGGGAAACCCATGATTCATCAATTGCATTACCAGACACCGAGTTTGAGGGAATGTCTTCATTAACATCTCTAATATTCTTGTTTGGCTCAAGGGCATGATGAAAATTGTGGAGATAAAAAAAAGCCCTTGGTGTAGGGGAATATGTTTTATGTCCACCTTCTTGGCCATTTTGGCTCCCACCATCAGGATAGAGTGTTCCAATGAAGAAATTAGGTAGAAGGGAAAGCTAATAATAGCATTGTGTCTAAAATGATTTAACAAAGGAGGGTGGTAGTTAAAGAACCTAGTATAACACCCCTCGAGAGTGAAGTATTTCATGAGAATGTAGCAGACACCATCCCATGGCTCTGGAAGTTTGGCACGATCGAACCCTCTTTGATATGGGATGAGTTCCTCTCCTTCACCCAAAAATAGTTTGTGATTGGCCAAATCCATGATTTTGGTTTTCTTTTGGAGCTTTAAACCTTGCATGGTCATTGTTGTTAATAATTCCATGATATGAATGTTTAGGTGAGATTCATTATCTATTATCACTCTTTTGATTCCTTTGTTATACATACTAACTTGGATGAATACGGGTAAGTCTTGCTTGATAATATATATTAAAGGTAAATATTTTGGATCAAAATTGATGAGATTTGAATTTTATTTGAGGTATTACATAATATTTGAAAATAAATTTTGTTTTATATCACTTGGTAATTGGGTTTCATGTAAAGCTTCACATTGCAGATAATTTATTGTTTTGAAATGTTAAATATTGAAATCTTAGCTTGTGTATTTATAAATTATTTGAAAATATCATATAATTTATTACTATAGGCTTAGGAGTAAACTAATTTAGATTAATATATGGTGGGACATGTTAGGCACCCTTAACTTTTTGTGTAATAAAAACATGGACCACATAATCTAATATAAGTTGTGGATGAATAATCAAAGTGGGATGGTAGTTGTCACTATAATATGATCTAAGAGGGAAAAAGGCTTGAGATCACACATGATGATGATTGAGTAACATTTATATATTATTAAAAATAGGCTTTAGAGAGATTTATTTTTTATTTTTTTATAGGTCACTTTCTTTGATTTGACCAATTTATTTAAACCATATTATTATGTATTTTATTAATTTAGCAATGCATGGAAAATAATAAGAAATAACAACCATCATATATTGATCAACTTCATCCATATTGAGCATAATTTATTATTTTTTAATAAATGTAAATCATATTTTTAAGATATTACCAGTTAAAAATCATAAAAAATGGAAACCTTAAGCCAAACTAGGGTTTACATAAGGAGACACAGAATTTAGGTTCACCAAATGTTTAATCATTTTTAAGGTTTTGATTAGGGTTAAAGGGTAGAATATATTATACATAAGGATCAATAAAACTAAAATAATGTCAACTAATTGCACAACTAGATAGATGAATATTCTAAATTAAATGCTAATCTTTGCTAACTATAGAAAATACATTTAAAATTTTAATTTGATTACATAAACTTTAGTAAGAGATAATAATTTTATCATCTTCAAATGTGAAGGAAGATCTAAGATATGT